>JANRFK010000351.1:11957568-11970999 GCA_030068395.1 Apalone spinifera | reverse complement strand
GCTATTTCAAAATAAGCTATTTTGGAAAAACTATTCCAGAATAGTTTATTACGAAATAACTGTGCAGTGTAGATATACCATCTGTGTTAGGTGTCCTGACAGAATCTAGCACCAGCACCATGAGTCCCTGACCTGAGTCTGGAGTCCCTCGGCATCCCTACAACACGGATACATACTAGCTTCCCAAGCTGACATGCAGCAGACTGGCTACTGTTTGGTCAAACTTTAGAAACTGTATTTCACGGGATTGCCCTGCATTGGTAGGAAGATCAAAATCCCGTAGATTAGAGTTGGAGTTGGCTGAATTAGGAGCGACTGGAATTGGATTAAACAGGCATTTGCCCCTCTCTGAATCCAACACTTGGTGCTTAGACAGGAACCGGTCATCAAAAAATGGTTTTTCAATGGTGCAAACTATATCAAGGGACTAAATCTCCCTCACCATTCAGAAAGATCTGGCTTCTTCTCAACAACCTCTCAACCAACTGATAAACAGCCCCCGGCCCTTGTTAGAGAATTATTCGGAACAACAATTATTATTTGTATTTTTGCAGTGTTCAGGAGCCCCAATCATAGATAGACCAGAACCCCAGAAAAAACTCTCTACCCAAAGGGAATTAAAGAGTTTACAGACACAAGGTGCAATTGCCACAGACTTATTTGAATTTGGTACCCAGTTTCCAAAGGCACTGAATTAGTTGGAGCTGTTCACCTTCATGTGAATAGAGTTAGCCTTATACAATGAGCCCTCATGTAAAGTTTTATTGTCCAAAGCAAATATGACCTGTTCAGATTTACAGGCTTTATTAGGAGCAATAACCATTTTACAACCAACATCAGTAAATCAGGGTTTATTGAGAACTCTACAATTTTAATGTGGGGAAAACCATTAACCTGTCTGCTTTTCTTCTGACATCATTCCTAACTTTTTATGAAAGAGAGATTTTCCATTTCATTGGGGAGAAGGAAGCAGCACAGTATGGAATAAGGAATTGTTCTGAAAACAACACACAGGTTTTGTCTAAATAATGAGAATACAAAATGGTGAAATGGTTCTCTTGGGTTAGCACCATTCCCATCATCTTAAGGTAAATAAAAGTGATAAACCTATGCAAATTAGTAGTGTAACATTCAATATTCTGCATAGACTGGCTCTGAACTTACAGCTGTGTGGCCAACTCTTGCAATTTTTTTGAGAGTCTCACCATATTTAGTGTTTCCTTAAAACCCCAGCTTCTAAAATCATGAGATTGCTGGAGAATCTTAGCTTGCTTTAAAATATATATATATATAAATTCCTAGCTCTTCCTGTTTCTGGAGAAAAGCGTTAAAATGTCAGCCCTAAAGCCTCAAAACCAGGAAGGCAAATACAAAGAAACCAAGTTCTGTATTTTTATATCCCACATTTTTTTAAAGCCAATCATGATTGTTGGAGCCTAATTTATGAGTTTTGAACACCTGTGTCACTCTGGCCTCCACCCTGAACTGTCCCAAAAAGCCTGCCCTGAGTTCACATTGTAAAAGTTGGATTTAATATCACAATAGCTAAGCAATGGAACACATTAGTTAGGGCAGTATGGAAATATTAGTCATTGAAGGCTTTTAAGGTTAGGTTGGACAAACACCTGGTAAGGATGATCTAGGTATATTTAGTACTGCCTTAGCACAGGGGGGTGGATGAGGTGACCTCTTGAAGTCCCTTCTGATCCTCTCTCTCTATGGATGTGTCTACACAGCAACGTTATTTCGGAATAATGACAGTTATTCCAAAAGCGGCGAGGAGTCCTGTGGCACCTTATAGACTAACCGAAGTGTAGGAGCATAAGCTTTCGTGGGCAAAGACCCACTTCGTCAGATGCATGTCAGTTATTCCAAAGTAACTATGAAAGCATCTACACAGCCATTCCGTTATTTTGAAATAATTTCAAAATAACAGATTATTTGGGCTTCTGTAAACCTCATTCTATGAAGAATAACACCTATTCCAAAACAGCTATTTAGAAATAAGGCGTGTGAAGATGCTACACTGCTGCTATTTCGAAATAGCTCCTCACCAGGGCCATTCTACGTTATTCCTCCCCAGTGCCTCCTGGGACTCTCGTGTGGACGTGCTATTTTGAAACAAGAATAACTATTCTGGAATATCTTATTCCGAAATAACTGTGCAGTGTAGAAGTAGCCTATGATTTAATGCTTCAACTTGTCAATTTCAGTTAAAAGCCCAGGGGAGAGGGGAAGGGAGGAAATGTGAATACCAGAAGCTCTGAGTGCCATAATACAAAAAATAAAAACTTGCAATGCCGATAAATACCAGCAGCATTAAATTCGAATATACCTAATTCTAACGTAATGACCTGAACAACTGCAATGACTCTATTCAACACTTATGGAGGTTAGGTCCATAAAAGGCTATTAGCCAGGGGATAAAATGGTCTCCTTGGCCTCTGTTTGTCAGAGGCTGGAGAGGGATGGCAGGAGACAAATCGCTTGATCATTGTCTTCGGTCCACCCCCTCTGGGGCACCTGGTGTTGGCCACTGTCAGTAGACAGGACACTGGGCTAGATGGACCTTTGGTCTGACCCAGTACGGCCGTTCTTATGTTCTTATCCCTGATAGATGTCTATCCAACCTACTCTTCAATATCTCCAGAGATGGAGATTCCACAACCTCCCTAGGCAATTTATTCCAGTGTTTAACCACCCTGACAGGTAGAAAGTTCTTCCTAATGTCCAAATGATCCATGATGTACATGCTCAGAAGATGAAAGGTTTTAATATGCTAATCTGAGCCATTAAAGGCTACAACAGAAAATTGCTATTTAGGTGAGAATTCAATTCTGGTAAGAGAAATGTTGCTCTGTAGTTGAACAGTCAGAAAAGAACACGCTACTGTGTCTAATCTCAAGCAATGCCCCTTTAATGCTTTAATAACAAAGACGGCAGTGTGTGAAAATCCACCGGGATTACATCAGGGACATAGTTGGCCCAGTTTGTTTTAAAAGGTAGTAATTGCATAAAAATTCATAACCAATTACTGAACATTATCACACTTTCCAGCGCTGGATATCTATTTTCATATGGAAAAAGTACTGATAATTCTCAGCTCCTCGGTAAAATTCAAAACATGTTGGCTCTGAATCACCATCATTTCTTACCCCCTTTCCTTCACATTACTGAACTCCAACAGTGAAAATGACTTTTGAATGTTTAGCTATTTGCAACTGGAAATAGCCAAATTTATATAATTGTTCAGTTCAGCAAACCACACTTGCTAGGTTGGATGGCATTTATTTACCCAGTGGGTTAAAATTTGTCCTTTGTTTCCAAAGAAAATGCCTGAAATTTGTATAATTTTTCACTTACACACTTTCTGCTCACCCTGAAGTCTGTATGTTTGCAGAATAAATGGCAAAAATGAGTCTCCCAAGGACAGTAAACTGAGTAGTGGGTAAAATTAAGTACAATGTAGTAGCAGAAATTCTCTTGAGAAATGAGTGCTAAGATGTGTAGATGCACATTCCCCTCCTCCCAACCTTTATTTCAAAGCGAGCCCGCAATATATCTTTTAATTTGTATCCCAGTTTGCCTCGTTTCTCAACTCTTCCTAGGTTTCTGATGGCATCTGCCCAGCATGTTTTCTCTCTAACTCAGAGACTGTGTGCTTTCTTTCTTTACAGTTTATTTCCCCTGCTTCTTTTGTCCCTTCAATTAGTAAATGCCACAGTGATTTGAACTGAAATTAGAGGCAAACAACTTCTGGTTGATACCAGTTTTCCTGTTTATCAAAGGACACTCAATAGCACCACAGATGCAGCTCCGGCATTTTGGAGAGTAAATACAGCATAGAACAGCGAGGGCTAGCCCAGACTCTGAGCCCAAAGGTGGTAAGCCAGCTACCTTGTACTCTACCCAGAGGTGAAAGGAAGGGGGTGCACCCTGGTGCACAGCTCCAGCAACAGAGGCTGAGCTGCAGCAAAAGCCAGCTGGGAGCTAGTTAAAAAGCAGGCAGACACCCGGGTTGCAACAGGACAGTGTCTGTAAAAAAATTGTAGGTTACTTTCACTGCTGACCGTAACTCCGACAGGAAGTTGACAACACCATCGCTTTGCATAGCGGTGTGTATTGATGTGGGACCACTGTCCTTCCCTGGGGTATGGCTGAACATCTTGCTATTCAGAGAGGATGTTCCATCGATAACGCAACAGCACTTCAAGTAGCGACGCCATGCATTCGCTGGGCGTTTAGTTATCCCCAGGACTTTGCACTCTGGGCCCTCCCCCCGTTACAGAAGGGATGTGGGAGCATTGGAGACAGTCTAGCAGAGGGCAACCAAAGTGATGAGGGGGCTGGAGCACATGACCTACAAAGAGAGGCTGAGGGATTTGGACTTGTTTAGTCTGCAGAAGAGAATTGTGAGGGGGGATTTGATAGCAGCCTTCAGCTCCCTCCAGGGGGATTCCAAAGAGGATGGAGAGAGGCTGTTCTCAGTGGTAGCAAATGGCAGAACAAGAAGCAATGATCTCAAGTTGTAGTGGGGGAGGTCTAGGTTGGGGATTAGGAAAAACTGTTTCCCTAGGAGAGCGGGGAAGCATAGGGATGGGTTCCCTAGGGAGGGGGTGGAATCTCCAGCCTTAAGGGTGTCTCTACCCAGCCGTTATTCTGAAATAACTATGTGAGAGTCTACGTAGCAATTCCGTTATTTCAGAATAATTTTGAAATAACGGACGGCTTATTCCGACTTCTGTAAACCTGGTTCCACGAAGAATAACGCCTATTCCAAAACAGCTATTTTTTGAAATAAGGCGCGTGTAGACGCTACACTTCTGCTATTTCGAAATAGCCCCTCACCAGGGCCATTCTAAGTTATTCCTACTGGGAATAACGCCTATTCCAAAACAGCTATTTTTTGAAATAAGGCGTGTGTAGACGCTACACTTCTGCTATTTCGAAATAGCCCCTCACCAGGGCCATTCTAAGTTATTCCTACTGGGGCTCTAAATCGAGATAGCACGTCTACATTAGGGAAGCCTGCCTCAGACTAATTTTGAGAACTTCCCTGCAGTGTAGACTTGTTATTTTGAAATAAGTTTATTCTGAAATAACTGTTCAGTGTAGACTTTGCCTAAGAGTTTTAAGTCCCATCTTAAAGCCCTGGCTGGGATGGTTTAGTTGGGATTGGTCCTGCTTTGAACAGAGGCTTGGACTTGATGACCTCTTGAGGTCTCTTTCAACCCTCAGATTCTACACAGACAAGTCCTATACCAGAAAGCAGAGAAAGTAACATCAACGCCTCGACCAAAATGATCATTGCTTCCAGTCCACAACCTCAGTGCAGTGACACCAGAATTGGTATGTAAAGCAGCTACTGTCCCCAAGACATTTTGGAGACAGATGTGAAGACAAGTGCTTCATCCGAATGGACGGTGCAGAAATGCAAGAAGAGCAGCATAGCAGCAGTAAAATTGAACAGTGCTCTGCAGTGTGGATCTTGAGAGAGTCACTTCTCCCCCTTATACTAGGCATGAGTTTTGGCCTCTTGCCCATTTTAAAGTAATACAGAGCGAGACTGAGAGAAAGGGAGTTTGCATGGGAGGGGTGATAATTATTTTACCTCAACCTGCCTGTGCCATTCCAAACTGCTATTTTGGCGGTGGGTGGTTAAGTGAGAGGCAGGGCAAAGAAATGTTCAAATAAGCACTTCCTTTTGTTAAGTAATTACAGATTTCATCTGGAAGAAAGAACCCCAAAGGCTCAAACATCACCTGCCACTTTCTTGTGAAGGGAGAACCACATCGAGACAAAGGCTTAAAAAACCCCAAATCTCTCAGAACAGGTAACAAATGTAAAATGATCAGAATGCAAAATGGACAATCGGTTTGATCCAGCTGCACCCCGGGGCACAGCCGAATGCTCGGCGAAGTCAGTGCGTGTGCTGGGCTTTGAACATGGAGGACACTCAAAGTGCCATGTACCGTCATTATCATTCCATTAGTTCTTTATACACTCACCTTTCACCATTTCAAAGTAGGGGCTCCAGCTATTTCTCTGCTTTTGATTGGTCAGAGAACATAGGCACCATGTTATCATACAGTGTCGCATATGTAGCCTCTAACGGAAATACTTAATTCCAGTCATCCTAGAATTCTCATGGGTGAAAAGGCCAGTTCTAGCAATATCCTCCCTCTTCCGCTGCACCCCCTCCCACCCCCATTATTGTATTCCTTTGGTACAATTTAACTCACAACAAAAAGTAGAATTAGAACTGGTTGGGGAAAAAAATAAAACTGGCTTTTTGAAAGGGCTTTTTGTTTGTTTTATCATCTTCGTCAGAATTTCCTATATTATTATTATGCAATGAAAATAATAAACTGGAACATTTTCCAATCTCAACACACATTTCAGGTCTAAAAAAGAAAGTTCAGTTTAGGTAAACACGTTCAGTTTTCATATTTCTGTGCTCAAACAAAGTAATTTAACGGGAAAATGGTTTTGCATCCAAAACAAAAGCAATAGCTGGGGAAAAAAAAGCAACTTTGATGAATGTTTTGGTTTTAACAACATTGCAAGCAGCTTTAGAATAGAAAGTTGTAATGATGCTGGATTTTTACAATGGACTCCAGTTGATCTCTGCCCCCTTCCCACCCCACACCCAAATACATCTAGTCCAAAAAAAGACCAGTTAATAACCATGTCAAAAACAGCAGCTCGTCTCTCACCTCAGCAGCAGGCACTCCCTCCGGTGGCCGGCAGTGCAGAACAATCATCCCTTCAATCGGAACCTCCTTCCCTTGCGGGTCTTGCTCAAAGTTTTTCCGTAAGTCTGCAAAGAAGCAACGGTGGGTGTTACATCTCAATGTAGTTAATCTGAACTACTATACAGCCCAAATGGGCAGTTCTCCAAAAGCCATTTCTCATGCTGTTCTAGATGTCTGAAAGACGCTAACAATAAGACAATCGTTTTCTACCAGTATTTACGTTCAAAGCACTTGACAAACATTGACTAATACCTTCCCTGGAAAATGGGCGTGGAAGCTTTTTTATCCCTCTGGGCAAACCAAGAAAGAAAGAAGCAACTTAGCCCAGGCCACACAAACAAGTTCGGGTTAGCACTTAGAACCTCCTTTCTCCTACTCTAGCTGCATCCCCCTCAAGTCATTCTGGCTTTCACAAGGTGAAGAATAATCCCCAGGACTGTTACATAGCGATACTGAAACAATGTTAAAAACATCAGTGTTCACACTGGGGAAAAAATAAATCAACGGATATTATTTAAAAACAAAATATAGTTGGTCTGTATTTTGTGTCAGGATGATTCATTATAACGCCCATCATTAACTACAGTCATGTCTGACTGGATTTGCTAATGCAACAAATATTTACTTACAAAACATTGCACCCAAAGATTCTTTGGACACTTGGCAATACATACACAATTTAAAATGAAGCTGTGTAGGGTGGACTATAACTAGCAATTTGAAATCCATGGAGACACTGCAGCGAATTATGAGTTCCTCCAGTACTTGACTGAATGCCCAGAGATAATCATCAAGCGGTCCCACCCCTGTTAACCATTCCCAGCTTCTGACAAACAGAGGCTAGGACACCATTCCTATCCCTCCTGGCTAACAGCCATTGATGGACCTAACTTCCATGAATTTGTCTAGTTCTTTTTGGAACCCTGGTAAAGTCCTGGTCTTCCCAACATCCTCTGGCAAGGAGTTCCCCAAGTTGACTGTGTGCTGCATGAAGAAAAACTACCTTTGTTTGTTTTAAACCTGCTACCTATTGATTTCATTTGGTGACCCCCTAGTTACACAAGTAACTCAACTAGTACAAAAAGCATGAAAAAACACCCACACAAGATGTCTCCAACAATCAATCTAACACCAATGGCAAGGAAGGACAACTTGAGGCTTACATGGGAGGATGCCACCGGAGTGCAAATTAGGATAATCATCATGGATGAAATTCCCTCCAGATAGGGGTGTCACCACAAGATTCAAGCATCACTTTAGCCCCCCTTGCATCATGTTTTGATTACTTAAGCAGTGCTGAACGTTGGCACCCCATTTTCGATCCCCATATCCGTATGAGGTTTGGCAGATCCTGATTCTACTTCTACAAGCCCAAAGCGGGACCACCAGGCTCCACCATGCAAAAGGCAGGCCTGTGGATGGGATGCACGGAGGGATGCAGACCACTGGCAGAGTGCCCAGGGATGTGGGGGTGCCTCCCATGGTCATACTTCAGGTTTAGAAGGACGAAAGGCAGATGTGGGCAGTGGGATCCACCGTCGAACAAATTTCTCCACTGAAGGTGCATGTGACGGCAACAGGCTACTCTGTTAGGGTAGCGTTCTCTGCATCACTCCTCCACACTCTTGCAAAAGGAGCTTCCTCCTCTTCCCCAAGGAGATCCCAAGAGGACAGGTAAATCTCCTTCTGCTCAAATCCTCCAGAGTCCTCCTTCTTGACCCCTCTCCACAGAGGCGCCAGGCTAATGAAGCAGAGGACACTCAAACAGCCTCCCCCAGCGGTTCCACTACTGATGTTCAGCCTTGGGAAAGAATCCCTTTACTACGGAAATCCCTATGCCAGAATCTGGATTTGTCCGGACACATTCCTTCCAGCCGTGCAAGCTCACGAGAGACTAAACACATCATGTACCACCACGTGCTTCATGTTCGGCTGTTTCCATTGCAAAGAGTCATTTCCTTTAAAACAGAGTGCCTCAAATTCCATAGTGTGGATTTATTGATTTAATTTTCTCCAGTGCTTACAACTTCTTGAGATACGTTCCCTCTTAAGCAGCAGAGGCCCTGAATCAGTTACACTATTATACATTTTTATAAATACATGAAGATTTGTTTCACCAAGTCAACCACTCACTGGAAAAAAAAGATGCAAATATCACAGTTATGATTCCCTTTTAATTTTGTTGTTCTTTCCATGCAAGGCACTGTAAAAAGAATATTGGTTGCCTATTTACTATCAACTTGGGCTTGAATAAAGATATCAGCTGGTTAGCATACTACAAAGACAATTTTCCCGACTTTTGATATTCACATTTCCACATCAAAAGCTATGGACAGGACACATCCAACCTGACTCAATTAGCTTCATTAACACTGGTCCTGCAATTGACAGGTAACTGCCTTTGCAATATGACATACCCTGGATTCTGTAATTTCCACTCCAACTCATCTGATGAAGTGGCTTTTATCCAAGTAAGCTCACGATCTAATATATTTGTTGGTCTCTAAGGTGCCACAGGACTGCTCATTGTTTTTTAAAGTTACAGATGAACACGGCTACCTCTCTGAGACTATTTTGTGTGCTATTCATTAATTCTTAGAATACAAATGTGCCTACACGGGCTTTTATTGGTAGCAAAATGGGAGTAACATTCACCCTTTTGTTTTCTCTGCCTTCCACGTTGTTCTACAAAAATAGCTACCTGCTGTTTCAGAGAATTATAAACCGCAATACTGCTTCAAACTTATGATTCAGAATCACAGGTTCTGAGTGAATCAAAAGGCCACACACCAGCCGGTGTAACAACAAGTAACTGTGAGCCAGGTCTCAAATGAAATACTACTGCTCTCTGCATATTCTCATCCGGGGGTCCCCACGGGGGGCTATTCTTTTTGTCAAAAATCCATGCTCCAAATTAAGCAACTGGGCTGTTCATCGGAGACAACCTGACACGGGTGCATGACAAAGTAAACTCCTGAAAACTCATAGGGGGTATTACAGAATCCTAGCCACAGGCTATTCATTTTGCTTGCCTGAACTGTGTTCAAAGTCCCGCCTTCTTTGGTGCTCTATTTTCTGGGAAGTGCTATTGTGTTGTCCATCCCACCCCTACGAAAACACTCGTACATCACAGCAAATGGTCAATGAAGCAATGCCATTCTCCAGTGCCTGCCAAATTTGCAAAATATCCAGAATTACTTACGAGAGGTAGGTATGCATTATGCAGGTGATCAGTTACCACCACGATCAGTATGATAGACATATATAAAAAATACATATAGCAAAACCAATCTATCTACTTCAGTTCATTACTCGTTCTTGTTTCACTCTGAAAAGGGGGAGAAAAAAATCATAGCAGAGAGAAAAGTCAATAAAAATTCAATTCAGAATAATAGTCTTTTTCAGCTCAGCAATACGGGGGAATTATCAGCTCATTCAATGTTATGACAGTTAATGCAGTGAAATAAAAATTGAATTTACACATTCAAACTAAATCAGCCAATGACAAATCAGTCACTTATAAAAATCAGGAGGTGGGTTTGTTATCCTATTAGCTTGCCCAACTGCTTTGTTTAAATTGGTTCTGCCAAAGAAGCATCATTGTAGAAGCAAACTCCAAAAGCCATTTTCATCTGGGCCAAAAAAAGGAATTTGTAGTTAAGGCAAAATATCACTGTGACTGTAGTCATTTCTGTTTATGATGCTTACATAAATCTGCCAAGCATTTATGGTCTTCAGACGGGAGAAATGCAGTGCCCATTTTACAGATGGGTAAAATGAAGGATGGAAAGGAAAACTAGTTTGTCTGAAGTCACCTAGTGAGTCAATAACTGAGCTGGAAATTGTTTCCTTCCTTTACAGCCCTTCTTACATAGGGTACATCTACACTGCATGGCTATTTCAAAATAAGCTATTCTGAAACAGTTATTCCGAAATAGCTTATTTCGAAATAGCACATCTACACTGCAGGGAAGCCTCAAAATTAGTCCAAGGCAGGCTTCCCTAATGTAGATGTTCTATTTTGATTTAGAGCCCCAGGAGGCACTAGGAAGGAAAAACTTAGAATGGCCCTGGGGAGGCGTTATTTCGAAAATAGCAGCAGTGGAGCATCTACACACGCCTTATTGAGAAATAGCTATTTCGGAATAGGCGTTATTCCTTGCAGAATAAGGTTTACAGATTTCGGAATAAGCCGCCTATTATTTCAAAATTATTTCAAAATAACGGAATGACTGTGTAGACGCTTGCATTGTTATTTCGAAATAACGGTATTTATCTCAAAATAATGGTGCAGTGTAGACACACCCATACTGATTAACAATATTGGGTATTTACCCAATAATTAGAAGTAGTGATTTGAAAAGAAAAGAAAAACTGACCACACCAGAGTTGGAGGAAGTACGTTCTTGAATCCTCAACTAACAGCAATGCTGAAAAACACAGCTCCGATCCCTCCAAGAGAAAAATGCACCCAATGTAATTTTAAAGCGAAAACCAGAGAAAGCTTTGAGTACTTCCAGTCACAGACTATTCTGTGTTATAACACTCATACTCTGATACTGTCCTTTTGGCGGTTTGATTTTGATGTTCCCCCTCGCTGTAATGCTGCTGATTGTGTTTCCTAGTTTCTCCTGCATCGAGATAATGATCTGTTGATTGTGAGTGATAACACTGCAGTGTAGCAATTCTTACATGAGGAGCAGAGATGGGCTGAGACAGAAATAGCTCCTCTGCCTGAGGAAAACTATGCCCCTTCTCCCCAGTATTTTACAAATACTGTCATGATGCAACTTGCCTGGTAGCTATGGGTTTTTTTATATACTGTTTGGGTGCTCTAATCTCTGGTACAGTGGCTACCATGAAAAGAAATCAACATTTTTCAGCCCAGATGAGCTGTATCTGCAAAACCAAAGCCTTTCTCCATACTTAGTACAAAAATAATGGCAGTGTGCATGCTAACTTGGCAAATAATGATTTTTTTCCCCCTCTGTGGTGACTATTACAACTACACTGACTTCTGTGAAGTAATAGCAGGGACGAATTCAACCTTCAGTGAAAAGCTTGGAAAGAAATGTATTCTAAATGCATTCTTTGCTTTGCTTCTCTGCACATCGGGGTGCCTTTCAAACCCATCTGAGTACAAGCAAGTGAAAAAGATGTTTTGGACATAGTTTAAACAGCATAGCTTACTATACAGGCTATTACAGCAGGTCAGAAAACAGTTAGCATGTGACTATGAAAAATACGGGAAGCACCGTAGAAAATCAGAGTTGTGAACACTTTGGGGAGGAATGTAACTCCCAAATGTCTGCAACTCTGAAGAAAATGTTAGAGTTGTTCTTTAAACATTTACTATGTAACGCTGACTTGAAACATTACCATGCCGATGGTTTTTAACCAACTTTATTGAAATTAAGAATGGAAATAGTTCTCTACTCTTGTCAAATATCTTTTCATTTACTTTTAATTTTTTGTAGTTTCCGTGTAACACGGCCTTGTGCTTTATTTACACATACTCCCCTCTCCAACCCCCCCTTTTTTGGGGGGGTCTTCTTCTGCTCCCTGATTGTGGACTTTTGGTTCTCAACCAGGTGTATGGTTGACTAGTCAGTTTGCAACTCTGGTGTTCATAACTCAGAAATTATAGTGTATTTAATATTTTAATAAGCAGACCAAAACATTTGGACCAGCTCCGATACATGACACACATTGAGAACACAGATTCACAATCATGGCACTACTCCAGGAGCTGTAATTAACAGTACAACGGCTCAAGATGATTATTATTGGTGATAAGTCACAAAGGGGGAGGTAGCCGTGTTCATCTGTATCTGCAAAGCAACAAGGAGCCCTGTGGCACCTTAAAGACACAGAGTGTCTACACTTCATTCCTCTCTCTCTCTCTCTCTCTCTCTCTCGGAATGCAAATGTAGACATCCGAAATTGCAAATGAAGCGGGATTTACTTGGGTATAAGCTTACATGGGTCAACACCCAACAAAGCTTACATGGGTCAACACCCTCTTCTGCACCCAACAAAGTACTTTTTACTCACAAAAGTTGATGCCCAAATAAATCGGTCTTTAAGGTGCCACAGGACTCCTCATTACCATTGGTTTTATTATGATACGAGAAGTTTAGACCCTCTGCAGAATGTCCAACAATGCGGGAAGCATATGTGATGCTGGTCACCATCTGTTCTAAGTACAGTTGCTAGTGTGACAATGGGAGCTGTTGCCTGTTTTCCCAAGCCAATGGCAAAGTGTGAAGAAAGAGAAAGTCATTCCTAAATCTCCATACAGGTTGAACCGGTGCCGAACCAGAGAATTTGTCGAACCATGGGAGAACGATATGGTCTAGCAGCATTACCAACACTTCACTGCTTACTGGGCTCTTAAAAGACATTTAGGGATAATTTAGAGCTAAAGAACAGCACAGAACACTGAGAACCAGGACTGGTGGGTGTCAACAAACTTTATGGGACCATGGGAAACTTGGCCACTCCCATGATAAGTGGATGTCTGGCTAAGTATAATCATGCCGGACCACGGATGTTGCCAGATCAGAGAGTGACGGACTACTGAGGTTCAACCTAGGGTACATTTAGACAACATGTCTTTTTTGGAAAAGGGATGTAAATTAGATGTATCAAAATTGCTAATGAAGCAGGGATTTAA
>JANRFK010000351.1:11921342-11951415 GCA_030068395.1 Apalone spinifera | reverse complement strand
TAGTCCTAGCCTTCACAACCTCCTCAGGCAAGGAGTTCCACAGGTTGACTGTACGCTGACCTCCTTAGTCTCCTCTTTTCCAAGCTGAGAAGTCCCAGTCTTTTTAATCTCGCCTTATATGAGACCCGATCCAAACCCCTAATCATTTTACTTGCCCTTCTCTGGACCTTTTCTAATGCCCGGTGCTGCAATATGCTACCCCAGCCCTGAACCCCCTCCTGCACCCTACAGCCCCATTCCCAGCCCCACCCCGGAGCCCACGCTCTATTCAAAAGAGATAATTATGTTGGGTCACGGGTATCAACAATTTTCTTCAATCAGGTCGTGAGAAAAAAGTTTGAAAACCCCTAAGAGATACTCCCAGGCAGGAAGCAAGACTTGGCCTAAGAAAAACTTGGCAAAGTTGCCCCCTCTCATGCAGCAGGAATGTACTGCAGTTTCTCCTCACTCCAGTCCCACCCAATAGTACCAAGAAGGTCGACAGTGGTTTTCCAAGTATGTGTCGTGGCCCAGGACTGGCCATGGAATGCGTGGCACCAGGCTGCTTTGCTGTAGGGCGATCAGGTGATTAGTGGGGGATTGCTCAGCAGTTGTCCTCCCTGTTCTGGCACCCCAGACCGCACTGCACCCCAGAAGTGGCCAGCAGTGAGTCCAGCTCCTAAGCAAGGAGTCATGGAGCTCCAGACATTGCCCTCCCCTTCAGACCCAGCTCCACACTCCCATTGGCCAGTTTTCAGCCAATGGGAGCTGGAGTGTATGGTGGCTGCCTGAGAGAGCAGCACACAGAATGGCTTGTGCCCCTCTGCCCAGGACTTGGACCTGCTACTGGCTGCTTCCAGTGGTCTGAGGTGCCAGGGCAGGCAGGAAGCAGCCTGAGAATCCCCGCTGTTCTGCTGACAGAGTCGCTGGAGGTAAGCCCGTGCCTGACCCAGCACCCCAATCCCCTACCCCAGCCCTGAACCCACTCCTGCACCCTACAGCCCCATTCCCAGTCCCACCCCGGAATTGTGTTGGATAATTGTGTTGGGTCATGGGCATCAACAATTTTCTTCAACTGGGTCGTAAGAAAAAAAAAAAGTTTGAAAACCCCTCGCCTAAGAAATACCTGCCAAATTGTTCATAGACAATGTCACAGGCAGAACCCCAACACCATCCAAACAAAAGCTAGCATGTCATCAATATGAACTGAATTGTACCTGCATGGCTGTAAAACGCACGGAAAGTCCAACCCTTTAAATTATTGTGCAAATTACAACCATCATCTTTTGTTATACAGCACAGCCTTACCGAATATAAAATTATGATTGTGGTACTGATATGCTAATCAGCTCTCGGTGCTGCTGGATGGTTTAGTCGCAGATAGACTAACGCTGGCAGCAGATGAATAATTGCTCGGCATGTACGAACCATAACACAGCAGTACACAACTTCATCATTTGTCAGCTTTATTTGTTTAAATGAGAAAAATGCTGACAGCCGTTATTGCTGCAATCCTTTTATTTAACAGGCAGGAGAACTCTAGTTACTCTTTTGCAGGCCTGATTCTGGGGAACCCAAACAACAAAGTATTTTAAAACTAATTGGAGGTGCCTTCTGGAATGTTCAAAAAAAATCAGATAATTAAATTATGGCCTCTTTTTTTTTAATTATAGAAACACATCGATGTGCCAAACAGGGCTAGAATCTAAACCCAGAGCGAGGGTTTTCATTCTCCTGATGGGCTACGTCTAGACTGCTTTCTTCTGCCAAAAGAAGACTTGAAAATTCATAGTTAATTTGCATATCTTCTTCTGATCACGTTATCAGAAGAGGTTTTGTTGAAAAAGAAAGCAGTTTAGACCTGGTTCTCTCTCATTTCCGGACCCATCACGTACATGGGGAGCTGTTCCTACTTCTACTGCTTGCAAAGTGGGCCATCTTTCCTTTTTGACTGCTCTCTGCATTGCATAACTTTCATTTCCTTTTTATGCTTAAATTTAACTATTTTTGTAATGTGTTCTAAGATGCCTGGGTGCATCTTAGAATCCTTCTTCCTTAAAAAAAAAAAAAAAAAAAAAAGTGTGCAGGGTTCTTTCGAAAAAGGTTTTTTTTTTTTTTTTTTTAAAGAACCGTGGCTAACCTGCGTTCTTTTCCAACAAAACCTCTTCCAATAACGTGATTGGAAGATATGCAAATTAGCTCCAAATTTGCATATCTTCTTTCGCCAGAAGAAAGCCATCTACATGTAGCCTTAGTGTCCACGTACTCATCAAGCTAGCATGAGTATAAACAGCACTGGTAGCAGCGTACAAAACGGCAGTGGACATGTGTTCGCCACGCCTCAGCCAGGCCTCTGCTACCATAGCTCTGCTGTTGTTCATATGTATGTTCAGTCAATGAGAGTTAGCACAAGTATGAGTACAAGATAGGTGGGGAGAGGAATCCCATTCCCGGTTCATTGGGTAGACATAGCCTGAGTCTGGATCTTTCTTGAGTGAGGCATTGTTTGCACAGAATACACATCTTATCTTGTAAATGAACAAGACCCGAAGGAGTGGGTTTTGCTCACGCAAGCTCATGAAACTATATACCAGGGGTGGCCAACCCATTTAACAAAGAGAGCCGAAACAGAGGCGGAAAAAATGCAAAGAGTTGCACCAGAATTGTCGAGCACAAAAAAAAAAAAAAAAAAAAAAAGGAGGCTGCCCCTTTAAGAAACAAGCTTAAGCTTTTTGGCCATATTAGGCTCCTGTTGATGGCCGCCATCTTGGGCATCATTTTGAATCACCGCCCAGGTGAGCACAGGGGAGCCAGGAGGAACCGGGGCCGTGTGCCATGGGGTGAGGGAGGGGGCAGTGGCGACGCAGGAGAGGCTTCGCCAGCCACACTTTAGGGGGAAAAGTGCCGCATGCGGCTTGCGAGCTGCAGGTTGGCCACCCCTGGTATATACTGTGACAGGGTCAAGTCAGATGGCTTTAAAAGAGTACTCGAAGGGGGTTACGTGAGCCCAAGATTAAGGAGGTCTCTGTTTCCTGTGTAAACTGGCATGGGCCGGCCTAGGACCCACAGGAACTTTCCAGAAGCAGTCTGGACAATCAGGCCAGTTGGAACACCTGGAGCCTTCCAGAGCCCAAGGAGTCAGGCTCATCAGACCACCCTGGGCCAATCAAGAACCATCTGAGACTGGTTTAAAAGGGCTCTGCTTCTGTTAGTTCAGAGGCACGCGAGGAGGAAGGAAGGAACCAAAGTGCTGAGAGGGAGAGGAGTCTGGGGGAGAGCCGGGATCTGCGACTCAGGCAGAGTGTGTTGGAGGAGCAGGACAAGCTGCTCAGGTACCAGAGGAAAGGGATCATTTGGTGAAGTGGCCCAGGGAAGTAGTTGCGAGACTGCGAGTAGAACAAATCCCATCTGTTGCTGCTGCCTTAGGGCCTGGGCCGGAACCCAGAGTAGCGGGCGGGCCTGGATTCCCTCCAACCCTCCCCACACCAACTACAAAATCTGCCCCTGGATTCCCTCCAACCCCCCCCACACCAACTACAAAATCTGCTCCCTAGAGACCGGGACTAGCCTATGATGGACTAGCCTATGATGCAAATGGCTCAGCAGGCTGTAACCCTTGCCTCTAAAAAAAAAAAAAAAAAAAAACACAAAAGAGGCCGCGTGGAGGGGCATAGCGAGTCTCTGAGACTGAACACTGTCTGCCAGAAGCACAGGATCTATGGGCACAATATACATTTTTGTGACTCTCTAAGGTGCCATAGGGCTAGTCTCTACGGTGCCACAAGACTACTCGTTTTTAAAGACAAACGTAGGAGGCGGTAAAGGAAGTTTGACTTGCTCTTCAAATCCGGAACCAAAGCAGAGAGAGATATGGCTTGCCCAACATCGCACAAGGAATGGTGGAATCTCCATCCCTAGAGGTTTTTAAAACTCAGCTTGACAAAGCCCTGGCTGGATTGATTTAGTTGGGTTGGTCCTGGACTTGATGACTCCTGATGTCTCTTACAGCTCTAGGATTCTATGATTCAAGGAGGCTATGGCAGAGCTGAGACTGGATCCCACATCTGTCCCAGACCAGCCCCTTAACCAAAGGCCCTCCTTCCTTCATACTAGTTCTAATGTCTTCAAATCAACAGAGACACCTTTGTCTTATTCCAAGGCTGTTATTTCTGCTTTGTAAAACCAAAGTTGGGGAAATCTTATTTAATATTCTTTGTGGTGCCAAATTAAGCCTGATGCACTAGTACAACCAGCTGTCCCTCCTACCTTCTAGACAAGTGTAATAACGAATTGTACATAAAACCGATAAGGAACATTGGGCCTTTGTGACCACTGCCAAGTGCTTTTTGGATACACCTGGTTAGGAGTTTGCTGGGAGGAATCTGCAGAAGTGTATTCTTGCTTTATTAAATTTTCCCTTGTTTAGAATTTTTGAGAGGTGTTTTTTTCCCCCTGCTTTTAGTCATCATCCTTTTGTTGATCCTTCGCAATGTTCACACTCTCTGCCTGCAGACAGGTGGAGAGGGAAGGATCAACTTCCATTTAATGTGTCATGCGTTTGCAAGTTCCAGAGACCCTCATTGAATGACAAGGACCCAATCTTGGCCCATAATTCCAAATACACCTCTCCAAAACTGAAGTCTGCCCAGTACCCACCATTCCATTTCTTCACGCAATGCATAGCCAACCTATGGAACTCCTTGCCAGAGGACGTTGTGGAGACCAGGACTTTAACAGGGTTCTAAAAATAACTAGATTTATTCATGGAGGTTAGGTCCATCAATGGCAATTAGTCAAGATGGGTAGGAATGGTGTCCCTAGCCTGTTTGTCAGAGGCTGGAAATGGGTGACAGGGGATGGATGACTTGATGTTTCCCTGTTCTGTTCATTTCCTGTGGAGCACCTGGCATTGGCCACTATCAGAAGACAGGACACTGGGCTAGATGGACCTTTGGTCTGAGCCAGTATGGCCATTCTTAAGTCCATGCTAGCCTACCTGTTAAAAATTAAGGACTAAGATAAATCACAGTAGCAGCCATTATCTGGTTCAGGTTTAAATATCAAGAATCAGAACAAGCGATCACATTCGTGAGCTGTCACCCACTTTCAGACATATGGTATTTTCATCACAGACCCTGAGAAGTGAACCCTCCGTGGCATTAATTGTTGAAGACTATGGAATGCCTCAGAACCCGAGGACCACAAAAGGAGACCTTCCCCTTTCATAAAGCATCTAGAGACAGAAATACAATTCTACCTCTTGTGCATCTCATTAAAATGCAGAAAAAACTACCCACGTTTGAGATTAAAGGGACCTCACAGCTCCTAATGCTTGATATGTCAGCTGTTCCAATGGTGTTTCCTGAGCTAAGAGTACATCCATCCATTCCGCAGATTAGATGTCTGCAGTCTGGAACCCTGGTAGCAGTAATTTAAATGTGGATAATTAAAAAAAGAGAGGTGCCATATTTCTTACTAGCTTTTTTAAAAAAAAATTTAATGATTAAGTGAAACAAAAATTACTTCTGTATCTTCATCCTAGCAAGAAGATTCAAGTGCACTTTTATAAAGTTACGCTGTATTTATTAGCTGGTGACAGTATGCTACAATCGGCAATGCCTTTAGGCAATAATAAATAATACGGCATCAGCCAAAAAGTGGTATGGCTTCCACTTTGAGCAGACACACCAAGAACTAAAAGTCGTACACTAATTGCATACTTGTTTAGTACATATTGTAAACTGTATACAGATCCCTCTGGAAGTAAACAAAGAACATACCTGTACTACCTGATTTAGCCCAAAGGAATAGAATGTGCAGGGTTGTACAGACGCTTATTACCCAGTGTTCATGTCCCACCTATAGATACTTTTGTAATACACATGTACCCAATATCTCACAAGTCTAGTTCCTGAAATGATTGGCATCTTCCTTTCTAACCTTTAAATTAAAGATTCCACTGGTACAACTTTCTAGTAGAGGTATAAAATGTCATTTATCAGAATAAAGACGCACACCTGGAAATCCTCTCTGGGAATTATAACTGCTGGTAATAAATAGAGTGGGAGTAAAATTTTGAAAGTCATCAGTGCTTTTGGAAAGTTTACTCCAGGTTCCAGAAATCCTCCACTCCACCCCCACACTCACCAGATACAAGATGCAAACATATGAAAAAGACAAAAATACCTGTACACTTTTATTGTGGAACACTTACGTTTTTCATTTGTCTCAAAACTTTCCGTTAAAATTACAGCTTTGTGTATGCAGCCTTCACTCACATTTCATGTGTCCTATCACCGAGGTTATACAACATCCTGATGGTGGATTTCACAATTCACTGAGTTGTTCCTTACAAAAAGGATTCTGACCAGATCCACATTGAGACAGTAACAATTTTTGGTCAGCTCTAATGTTGGCAGCATTCAATCATGTGACATTTAGGTTCTATATCCCTTTTGTAATCACTAAGTTCAAAAATCTCCATGCTGTCTGTGTGCATTTTTTAAAAATGTATGTATCTTAATCAATTTTGCTATTAGTCCAAGCCTTAGAAAACATAATTGCAATGTGGACAAGACAGATTTTCATTAACCATATAGAAGAAAAACATTTAGGAATGACATTTCGTCTATATTGATTCAGAAATGCCTTTGGAAGTAAAGGTTATGCCTATTAAATGCTTTTCAAAAAGGAAACTGTAAAGATTAAAATTCATTCTAAAGAGCATTTACAAAAAGCCTTTAGCGTGCAATCTCTTCAGAATCTGTCCCTTACACATGAATGCTTTACTCCACCAGCATTTTAGGATATGAAACTTCTTTTTAAATGCCATTTCCCCCTTCCCCTCCAAAAAATGAACATATTGTACCAACGGAGGGAATGTTATATCTACACAGCTATTCCCAAGACATGGCGTTGCCTAGCAATCTTGGGATTTAACAGGAGGAGGAAGGTAATAAAGAAAACAGAATTGTGAAATGAGAAGAGGGTGCTGCTTTAAATTGGTTTGCAATATACGTATCAAGAGGTCTCAAAGTGAGAGAGGCTATTTGATGGCCGAGGAACATGATAAAATCTGTTGATCATTTTTCAGCCCTCTTCCATCTCTTCACTTTCTATTTCCAGATATACACTTTTACAAGATGCAATTCTACCACTTAACTTCATTAGCTGCCAAATATCCCACAAAGGGGGGGAGGGGAAGCCTTCAAGCCATTCAATTGAGTAGTACTGCCACAGCCTTCCAAGTAGGGATGAAAGAGATTAACCGTGTAACCAGTAACCTGGTAATCATTAGGCTTACTGGGAGGCCTATTGGTAACCGATTTCACGACCTACCACAGCAAGCGGGAGCAGCCCTGGCTGCATCGGCTGGGGGAACCCTGCTGGCATGGGGGTGGCAGGTAGGGCCTTCACCAGATTTGGTGCAAGGTGGCCCAGGGATGGGACAGGGTGGCCCGGCTCTGCCCCCAACCCACTGGAAATATGGCCATGGGGCAGGACGGCCCAGCGGTGTCTCGGCCTGTCAGTTTTCCAGCTGTGGCACAGAGCAGCCCTGGCCTGGCGACATTCTGACCCCAGCTGTGGCCTAGCAGTGACCCAGCCCTGGCCACGTGGGAGCAGCCCAAAGGGACTCCAGCCCCAGCTACAGCTGAGTGGTGTGCTGGCCCAGCTGCATTCTGGGGGCAGCTGCGTGCTATCCCGGCCCTGGCCATGTGTGGGTGGCCGGGGGCAACTCCAGCCATGCAAGCCAGGCAGGTGGGCCTCTAGCCCTGGCCATCCCTGGTCCCAACCGCTGATGGTCAAACTCAGCCAGGCTGGTTGGCAGAACCACCCCACAGCTGTCGGTACTACTGAGGCAGGCCAGGCAGTTAACCAGTTAAACGTTTCAATTTTAGTCGTTTAACTGATTACCTACTTAAACGCTTTTTATCATCCCTGTATCCAAGCTCATCCCTCCAAACTCCTCAGTCATTCTCTTTTGGGGTCTAACCCTGCTGTCTTTGGGTACATCTAGACTACACGCTTCTTTCGAAAGAAAGCATCTGGACAGGCACAGCTTTTTTCGAAAAAGTGATCCGCTTTTTCGAAAGAGCACCCCAGCAGTCTGGATGCGGTCTTTCAAAAAAGCTGTTTGCATTCAAGAACACCTGTTTTCGAAAGAGCTCTTATGAAAAAAGGCGTTCTTCCTCGTAAAATGAGGTTTAACGCGGTCGAAAAAACTGCCGCGTTCTTTCAATTTAATTTCAAAAGAATGCGGCAGCAGTCTAAACGCAGGTGACTTTTTTTTCGAAAAAAACCTGTAGTCTAACATAGCCATGATATCAGTGGCACAAATAGCAACCAGCTCTTTAAAACTTTGTAATCCACCTCATTCCCCATTACGCTCAATACTTCCTGCATCCTCCCTCACTTCCCACCCCCTTTTCCGCCATGCTGTGTCTAGTCAGCCACAGCAGTTCATTAGAGCCATCCATGTCATAAAAACAGAAGAACGGCCGTACCGGGTCAGACCAAAGGTCCATCTAGCCCAGTAGCCTGTCTGCCGACAGTGGCCAGCACCAAGTGCCCCGGACAGAATGGACTGAAGACAATGATCAAGCGATTTGTCTTGTGCCATCCATCTCCAGCCTCTGACAAACAGAGGCCAGGGACACCATCCCTACCCCCTGGTTAATAGCCTTTTATGGACCTAACCTCCATGAATTTATCTAGCTTCTCTTTAAACTCTGTTATAGTCCTAGCCTTCACAGCCTCCTCTGGCAAGGAGTTCCACAGGTTGACTATGCGCTGTGTGAAGAAGAACTTTCTTTTATTAGTTTTAAACCTGCTACCCATTAATTTCATTTGGTGTCCTCTAGTCCTTATATTATGGGAACTAATGAATAACTTTTCTTTATTCACCTGTCAGTGCTAATCTGTCCCGATCCGGCCTGCTGCCCACAATTCCAGGCCTGAGGGCAGAACAGTCAAGAAGTCCCCATATGCGGGTGCGGCTCGCTTGACATTCAGGCTGTGCTGCTGGGCACAGGCCAGTCCTTACGATTCATGGGTCCTCATGCAGTACCAAGAAGTTGGTGGCCCTTATGCCCAATGACAGTTCAGCATGTGGGGGACGGACAATATTTTTTTAGGGCTGTGGCTTTATCATCTTCAGCCATACACCAATGAAATATTTTAAAAATAAATTTTAAACTCCGGTCCTGTTGACTCACAGAGCCAATTCAAAAAACGACAGGCTAGATCTGGGGTTGGCAAACGTCTGTTCAATGGCTTCATTGCCACTTGAATGACTCTTTCCCAGGTTCGGCGTTCTGCCCACAGCTCTGCCAGGCTGTGTCACTTGTAAGTGAACTAGCTCCTCTCTGGAGGAAGCAAAGCCACCGAGCAGGGATAAGAAAAGGCGGGAGAGTGGACACTAAGACCTAGCAGTGCCCCAAATTTTCAGGTGCCCTACTCAACTGCATATTCTGCACGTGGGTAAGGACGACGTAGGCTGGACACATTCTTCTGGCAGCTTGTTCAGCTGCATTCACCCTCACCAATACCACCCTGTGCAGGCTTAGGAGCCTTGCAGCCTGCCCCAGCATTTGCCCCTCCACCCACAACCACCTCGTCGGCAGGCCTGTTTCGTAAACTCTCTCCATTCACTCCTCTCCCTTTTTGTCTTTTAAAAGCTGTTGCCCTCAACTTCCCAAACCAGACGTCCTTTATTCTTCCCCTCTAAAGCTCACCCTCTCTCTAGACCGTATTTCTTTCCCCTGCCTCCTGTATTTTGCCAATAAGCCATGCATTCCCAGATATGTCTACGTGAGCGCAGCTGCCCAATTCTCACCTGTGCTTTCATCCATGCTTTCCTCGGAGATGTGTTCATTTTGGTGGACCCATTCACCATTGCACTTGAAGAAAATCTGCATTGCTGGCATGGCTTTGCATCGCAAGGCGATAGGGTTGCTCTTAATGATGTAAGCATCATCTGGTTCCTGCATAAAATGCGGCAACGTTCCAGGCGCGGATGGGAGAGACTCGGGAAGAGCTTCACTGTTGTCATTGCCTGGCAGGAGAGAAGAAAAGAAATTTTTACCCGGTGGAACTGAGTGGAGGTAACAATGATTTACACGTCCCTCCCATCATTCAGTAAGAACATTTCTTTAGAGCTCTGCAGATCTGCGGCTATCCACTTTATACCCGCAGGTATCTTCATCCGGGCAGGGCTCTATGTTTCAGGTCTGGATTCAGTTCATACTGTCTTTGGTTCCATGTCTGCCATGCCATTTTGCTGTCTAAATAATACCTAGATAATAAGAAAGTTCCAGGTGTGTTCTTGGACTGAATTGAAATTGGAACACCAAAGGGGCAAGCATTGTGCAGACCACTAATAAAAAAAAGAGCCATTTGCCCAAAGAACTTGCCATCTAAAAATAGCGCAGGCAGACCGAGGAAGTATCGTTCCTCCCAACTTCACAGCTGAGGAACCAAAGCACAGAAAAACGGAGTTGCTCAAGATCAAACAGGAAGTCTGTGGAAGTCCCGGCAATTTAACCCTGGTTTCCTGGGACTCAGCCTAGTCTCTTAACCAGAAGAATACTGTTCTTCTTTTCAAATAATGCATTTAATTTCCTTTAGACCGTAGTTGCAGATTTCACAGGGATCAGCATGTTAACCATACTGAAGTCTATTGATATGGGCTTTGCTATTTTAGCATCCTGGCAGCGGAATAAACAGACAGACACCTCTACCAGGGTTTGAAGAAATTTCAACACATTTTGAATGTGGATGCCATTTCTTGTTGTCCTTTGAAAGGTAGCTAAGGAAGGGAAAGATCTCACCTAGCAGCTTTCTTACAGCTGGAACCTGTAAGTCACTGAATTTGTTCAGTGAAGTACCAAGTGCCCTCTGCTCTGGTTACAGTCAGTAGAACTTGCAGGGTCTCAGCTCCTTGTAGGACCAGGCTGTTTACCCTCTGTGGTCTCACACTTAGGCCTGGTCTACACTGGAAGGGAAGGTCAACCTAAGATACACAACTCAAGATACATTAACTGTGTAGCTGAAGTTGATGTATCTTAAACCCCCAACCACATACTGAGAGGTCAATGGGAGCACATGCTCTGTCAGCTTTCCTTACCCCTCACGATGAGCACTCATGACAACAGAGGTGCCCTCTGAGTTCGATTTAGCATGTCTTCACTAGACCTGCTAAATCGAACCCTGGAAGATCAACTGCAGGAGCATTGGTCTTCCCCGTAGTGTAGACATGCCCTTAGTCAAGCAGATGTTCAAGATTGTCAAGGGCAAGAAAGAAATATTGCAGTGCAAGCCTGTTATTTGTTACTACTCTTTTAACGAAGGCAAAACCTGGTCCCATTAGATTCAATGGTAAAACTCCCATTGATGTCAGCAGGAGGGGGATTGGGTCCCTGCATATTTACTTCAATGGCTAGGCAGCTTTGTGAGGGAACACTGAGAATGCAACAACAACCAACAATATCACTAGGGACTGATTTATGAAGGGAGATTAAAAAGGAATGAATATGTACAGCATTGCCAATTGATAATAGAAGACAGAGTCCATAGGCAGATAAAGAGAACACACTGTGAAAGAGCAAGGAATAGCTGACGGCAGTGTATGTGATTTAACTAAGAATAATGAGATCAAATTAAATGAAAGGTAAATGACAATGAAATAGGATGGCAATTTTTTTTTTAAAAGTCAGATCTATGATATTATTGAACAGTGAGAACACAGTGGTTAGTTTTAATAATACATATATCTTTTCATTTTTCATCTCTATGTGTGTGCGCTTATATAAACATCATTTTTCATCCGTGTGCTCATGCATGCACACAACACATGGACAATAAATGTTATTTAACAGCTCTGAATTGTTATTATTTTGTGTAAGCCCATAACTACACATTGATGATTTTAAAGGCATACATATATTATATGTTTATAGTATATAGTTTTTTATAATTATGAATATAGCAATACTTTACATTTAAACAAATAAAATCTGACTTTATACATGTAAGTAAAACTATTTTATATACATACACACATACCAAGATGTCTTTATATTCCAGATGGAGTGTAAAGACATCTTCAACAGGGGGAAAAATGGTTTTTGGAAGAGCTGAGAAGATCTTTGGAATGTTTTAAATTATATTCCCAATGCACTTCATAAAATAGCTCATAATTTTTAGCTTTTTATTACTGACCATTTTTGGTCAATTTCCTCAATGTTAGTCTTCAATAAAACACCATGTCCCTGCAGATTTTATTGAAGCCAAGTAGTATTGGAAGAAATAACAAAAAAACCCTAAGATTTGATATGGGCATCAAACCTTGATCCAGGTCTTGACTGCATTACAAAGCAGCATACGCTTGCTTACCCCCAAATAAGTTAGTAGACAATGAATGGACAGGGAAAACAGTGAACAATTTGTTAACTTTTCACATGTAGACTTAGTTAAATAATTACTTTAGTAGGTTACGCTGCCCTTTCTTAATTCTGATTAGTAAACACTTGTGTATGCAGAGATTTTGTGTATAGCAAGCTGGGGAATGTATCTATAGAACACTAGCCTGCCACATGCTAATTTGCTGTCTTGAACCTGATATTGTTCATTAAAAGTCCCATAATGCACTCTGGCCTATCACTGAAAGCGAAACATCAGTAAGAGAAAGCACAGGGGAGCCAACAGACTCTGTGGGCCTCTAGGCATGATCCCGGAAGGGGCAGGGCCTCGGGGGAAGGGGCGGGGCCAGGGGCAGCTGGGACTCAGTGCTGGGCTCCCCAATCTCAGCGCAACCTGGAGGGTGCCCTGCCAGGCCCCGCCTCCCTAGGCAGCCTTATGAGCCACCTGGAGGGCACCTCATGGTCCTCTAGTGACAATTTAAACGGTTCATGGCTCCAGATGCAGGAGATCCAGGCCCTTTTGCAATGCCGGTTCCGGGGGCAACTGCCCCTTTTGCCTCCACATCGGTGGGCCTGTCCATGGAGTTACCACCTGCCTTGTACACACAGAGACGTACCACATGGCAAACACTGTGTTCACCATTGGGAGAGAAAGGACTGATACGGTGCAGACTTGGGCCTGTTGACATCAGTGGAGGATATAAGTTTCTCCCTAAGCCCACAGAGACTTGGTTGCTTACTACCAGTGAAAAAGCCCGCAAAGAATGATAGCCAATTTCCCACTGAGGCAAGATCCTGGGCAATGTTTCACCTTGGGACCCATTAAGACCTTGGGCTACTCATCTCTGCCCTTTTCACGTATTTACAATCTATCGTATCAAATTACAACTCCATCTCTACTTAATATTGCTCTTAGTCTACCCTTCCAGCCCACCTCACCAGTGGCTCGATTTAATGGACCAGGTCCGTGCTGGTCAGACCAATAGTCTAGCTCAGTGTCATGTCTCGAGCAGTGGCCAGAGCAAGATGTTTCAGAGGGAGTGAAAAGCACACGGCGGTTTATGAACTCATTCATGCCCTGTTGTCTAGTCCCAGCTTTTAGGACACCCAGAGCCTTAGGTTTCTTCCCGGACCATTTCGGCGAATAGCCATGGACGGACTTATCCTCCATAAAGTTCGTTAATTCTTTTAACTCAATTATATTTTGGCCTTCATAAGTTCCCATGAGCTCCACATGTGGGTTATGTGTTGGATGAAGTAGTGCAGCTCGAACCGATCTGGTCCGGGACTCCATGGAAGTTGCTGGACCAGAGAGCCCCAGACTTCTGGGGGCACCATGGCTGACCTCGGAGCCCCCGTGGCCCAGGCACGTGGCGCGCCAGTAGCCGTAGGGATGCTTCAGAGTTTCGGCAGCCCCAGGCCTATGTAGGCATGGTGGCTCTGGGGCTGGCCCGGGGCAGGAGAGCCCGGAGTCTGTCAGCAGAGGGGCCAATCTCCCCTGGCCCAGCAAATTCCCTCCCTTCAGGACCAGTCAGGCTGCCGGACCAGGGAAGTCCAACCTCTACTTCCCTATGCTTGTTTTAAACCCGATGCCTACTAATTTCATTGTGTCTCCTCTGATTCACGTGTTACGTGACTGGGTAAATAACACTTTATCGTGCGCTTTCATCACTCCGTTAATGATTGTATCAATCTCTATCCTCTCCCCCTCGGTTGTCTTTTCTAAGATGAACAAACCCAGTCTTTTTAATCTCTCCTCATCTGGAAGCTGTTCCACCACACTTTTGTTGCCTTGTCTGTATTTTTCCAATTTTAATGTATCATTTTCACATTGGGCACCCAGAACTATATGCAGCATTCAAGGCGTGGGTGTACATGGATTTTTCTTATTATCTATTCCTTTCCTACAGGTTCCTAGCATTTTTTTACTACTGCTGTATATTGAGCAGATGTTTTCAGAGACCTATCCATAATGACTCCAATATTTCTTGGTAGCAGCTAATTTAAACCCCATCATTTTATAAGTACAGTTGGGATTATGTTTTCGAGTGTGAATGACCTTACTTCTACCAACAATGAATTTTGTCTGCCATTTTCTTACCCAGTCACCCTGTTTTGTGATATCTTTTTATAACCTCTTTGCATTCAGCTTTGGACTTGAATAATTTTATATTGTCTCCAAAAAACCTTCTAACTCACAATTTACCCCCTTTTCTAGATTACTTTGAATGGCACTGGTCCCAGAAGAGAACCTCAGGGGACAATACTATTTACCGCTCTCCACTGTCACACTGTTAGTCCCATTCTTTGTTTCCTGTCTATTAAACAAATGACAAAAACACAAGAGAATCTTCCCTCTCATCCCAGACTCCTTTCTTTGCCTAAGATCCTTCAGTGAATGACCTTGTCAAAGACTTTTTTCAATAGACTGTATCTATTAGATCACCCTTGTCCACGTTTGTTGACACCCTCAAATTCCAGTAGACTGGAGAACCATGATTTTCTTTTACAAATGCCACATTGATGCTTCTCCAATGAATCATCTTCCTCTGTGTCTAATGAGCCTATACTTTATTATATTTTTTACCAATGTGCCTCGTACTGAAATTACATCTACCAGTCTGTAATTGCTAGGGTCACTTTGGGAATATTTTTTTAACTCAGCATCACACTAGTTATCCACCAGATGTCCTTTAAACACTGATCTTACCATCCTCAGTAGAACAGTTTTCATTTGTGGTGCAGGAAGATAACCCCCTAAAGGAACTATTTAGTGCATGAATGAATGCCAATTCAAGCCAAGCCAAGGCTTCCCATCAATTTAAATTAGATTTAGATTACAAGTCAATGGAAAGTCAAGATGACACTTCGAAATGACTGTAATACAATGCCAATATGAATCAATATGACGGCTCAGCTTGGCTTGAATTGGCATTAGATTACATCTCCTTAAAGGGAGAATGAAACAAATAATACACTGAGAAGGAGGGAACAATCCCTGTCTAACCTTCTCCACAAGGCTCACGTCAAGATTTTGGAATATTTTTACACGGTGGCTGCTTGAAATCATTTCCACACTGCAATTTATAGTCTAGGACCTCAAGCTCCAAATCTGCCCTTGACAAAGATAGTCCCACCGATTTTGAGGAATAAGGATTTCCATTATCCTCCATGCACGTAAGCAAGCTAATTCATTACCCTACAGTGTGAATGTTGGGCCAGAAATCTGTGTCTCTGACATTACCCAAAGCTACTAGGGAATTGTGTTCCTTGGTGTTTGTGTCTGGAAATGTTACTCCAATTAAACGAGGACAGTGGTCACACCCATCTCAAGGCGCAGCAACGATATGAAACATTTCATGTGATTTGTGAAGCACACGGCTTTCTCTATGGTCCCCTTTGCCAGGCAGAAACAGAGGAAACATTCTGCCATGTTCCCGACCTATATAAAAGCAGAAATATTTTATATCCTATCTATTAGCATTGCCCTTCCCCCCCCCTCCCCATTTCACACTCTAACCCTAATTAAGATGACATTTCCTGGCAAGCACAGTGCAAAATCTTTGACGAACACACGAAATACTATAGTGACAGCTCCCAGGGACTGGAGCAGGTACAGCAGCCTGCTGAACAAATGCTCCTGTCTCCTCAAGCACGTAATTTAGCCATGATTTGGGGATGTGTCCTCCTCCTGAGGTACAGTTTTAGCACTTCCTGAGGCTAAAAAAGGAATTATTTTAAGGACTGAGAAACACAATTCTGTGTTCATTTCCAAAGTCAGTGCACCTTTCTTGTACTCTTTTTTTTTATCATGTCTTTCATCCTCATTACATCTTCTCATTCTTCCATCACCACCTACCCCCAAATACTCCTTCTCTTTGTTGCTTTTTTCCATCTCCAGTTCTTAGCATAGCCCTTCCGCATCTCCACCAGTAGTTCTGGACCGCCTCCGTATTAAAAAACACACGTTGCAAATGTGCACACGTCTGTAATAGGATGAACCTATCCAACAATTGCCAAGAAAAAAAAATCTCAAAGCACTTTAGAAACCATTAAGAATCAGAGCTCAGGGTAAATAGAAAAGCATGTATTGGTAGACACCAGCGCTGACTGTAGGAGGTTTTGCAATTCTTCCCAAGAGCTAAACAGTAAATTAATGTATCCAAAGAGAACAATGGGTAACAATTTTAAACACAGAGCACACTGTTTTATGATGCTACCAACTACTTTCTGCCAATTCATAAAAATGAAGTGCACTCCACAGTCTAATGTACATTCTTTACAGGCTTAGTCATTTCCAAAGGGCTATGGGGATTGTCCAATACATCTCACCATTATCTATCGAAGTTCAGGTATGTTGGAATAGCACACACACTGCTTCTTCAAGTGATCTGCCATTTCACACCATACATTTGTGCACCTAGGCTCACATGGGTTTACATCATCATCTTTTTTTGTAAAACCAGATCGTGGGCAATGTGCCCTCTATTTTTTTCCACCCATGTGCAAAATAAATTTTGTTCTGTGCACCAAGGCATGTGCACCACCAGTAGAAACACATATTGCTGGCTGTAGACTCTCTGCTAATCAGCTGGGCAGCATCTGAATCTCTCCTGGCTGGCCGCTGAAGCACACAGCTTACAGGGAACTCTGCACCCGGCTCAGATGTTGTTGCCTTCCAGGCTGTTAATCTGGGTGATGTTCATTCTGGCATTGATTGTGGTAGCTGATCGCTGGAATCATCGCGACACGAATGAAATCAGGTAATAGCCCACTAGTTCTGCTTCCCTTAGAATGCCACTCTGGAAACGCTGTATGAAATACCCTTTTTCAAGGCCATTCCCTACAGACCTCAGAAATAACCATTCTTCTGATTTCAAATGGCACCCTTCAGCCCACCTCTCATTTTGAGGCCACGCATAGCAAATGCCACAGAGTCTCACATTTCCGAGGATGGTAGAATGATGGGAGAACCCTAATTAAGGCAAACAGGGCGTGGCCCAAAATGTTACTTCACATCCAAGTCGTAGAGAGCACAGATGCTGTAATCAATAGCAAAACAAGACCAGATGGAGTCTTCGGAAACATTCTCTCCTTAAAAACAATTTACAAAAGGACTGAATTGAAAGAGGAAAACTATTTGAATTTGCCAAATCTGTCCCACAACTCTCATTCCTTTTCTGATAGTCTGACCTGAGTGCATTGTTTTCAGAGGTACACCGTAAGGCCCCTGCTACTAGACAGGCAGCAGCATCAACCACCACGGGCTCAACGCCCGTTGGTGTCTGATGCCTCCCTCAATATTTCCTTCAATCTTTCCCTGTCCAGCGTGGAGTGGCTTAGTTTCTGTAGACTAGCTCCACACCAATCTACTAGATCATCTACCCGTTCTCTGTGGGGTCTGCCTCTCCTATTCGGACCATCCATTATGCCGAATACCAGGGTCTTAACTTTTCGCTTGTCATTCATTCCGCAAACAGGCCCAAATAGCTGTAACTTCTGTTGTATAACCTCCTGCAGTAGGTTCTCTTTCGGCTGTATCTTCCTATATAATTCCTTGTAGGTGACCTTCTGCATCCATCTTATTCTCAGGATCTTTCTATAACACCTCCTCTCGAACACCAATATCCTTCTCTTCGAACCTTTCGTTATCACCCAGGTCTCACATCCGTACATGCTGCTAAACACACACTTTTTCAAGATGCTCAGCTTCGTTCCTAAGCTATAGGCATCCTCTGAATATAATAAAGACTTTATATATATACACACATGCACATGTTATCTTAGTATCCCCTCAGCGACCCTAATCAAAATCAGTGACCTATTGTATTACTAATGAATGAGGATATAAGAGGACACAACCTTACATTCTAAGGCCATGTCTACAGTAAACGGAAAATAGCCACTACTGCAATTGATCTTTTGGAGTTCAATTTAGTGAGTCTACTTAAGACTCGCTAAATCGAATTCAGAGATTGTCCCTGCCAGCTGCCAGTACTAATGCTTGTGCAAGGTGTAAGGGAAGCCAACGGGATCGTTTACTTCAGTCAGCTTCCCTCTGTAGCGATGGTGGGGAAATGCAAAAAAAAGGGATGATGAATCCTGCTACATAATTAATGGGGCTGGAGTTGATTATCTTCATTCAACAGTCCCTATGCGTGTATACCTGGCCAGATTCCACCTACTCCCAGTTGCTTTGTAGGATAAGGAAGTAAGAGAGAGGTGGGCAATAATTTTTGATGGGGGGCAGCCACTCCAAGAATTTGATAAGTGGTCAAGAGACACAGTCTTCCGTTATATTAATGGTGCGGGGTCTGGGATGGAGGCGGGGCGCAGAAGGAAGCTTGGGGTAAGGGACTGGGGTGCAGGAGCAGGTGTGGGATCTAGGAGGGAGTTTGGGTGAAGGAGGGTGCTGTGGTCTGGGGCAGGGGACTGGAATTCAGGAGAGGGTGCAGGGTCTGGGAGGGGATTGTGACCTGGAGCAGGAGTGCAGGAGGGTGTTCGGGGATTTAGGCTGTGAGTGGGGGGAGATTGGGTGTAAGTTCTGGGAGGGGTTATGGGTGCAGGAGCAGGGGTGCAGAGGGTTTGCATTACATAGGGTAGAGGTGCAGGAGGGGGGCAGAGAGTTGCAGGGGAGAAAGGAGCTGGGTGCCAGAGGCAGGCTCTGGCTGGGAGACACTTTCTTGGGTGGCTCCTGGCCAGCAGGACCTGGTTCCTCAGCCAGGATGCCTGCCTTCCATGCCCCCACACTGGCTGCTGGGACCATGTGTGGCTGACTCTGAATACTGCAATCGGGGGATGGGTACTTTGCACGTTGCAGAGAGGCAGCTCCTATTGGCCAGAAACCAGCCAATGAGAATTGAAAAATGTTGCTGGGGCAGCATGCAAAAGCTCTCCCCTTCTTCCCCCAATCCTGCAGCATCCAGAGAGCTGCTCTGAGGGCAGAGCGGGGACTGAGCAGGCAGGGAGTCTGACGGAGGCTCCTGTGGGCTGAATCTGGTGACTTGATGGGCCGGACCTGGCCCGAGAGCTGTATGTGCCCACCCCTTACAGAAGAAATAAATCAGCTGTGCAAGATTATTCCTTAACACGCGTGCAATATTAATACACACACGAGAAATAAAACAATATTCTGGCTGTGGTCACGAGAGCAGCTTTTGGCCAAAACAAAGCCTCTTCTGAATTTTATTCATTTATTTAATTTCCTCCTCTTTTTTTCCACCTGCAACATCTTTTTTTGTGCATCGACTTGTTTTCAAATTCATCTGAAGCCCGGTGGAACTTTTGAAGGGTTTTGCTTTCAAATTATTATTGCTTTTCATTTATAACTGTCAGTTTTCAAGATTAAGGCCATTCATAGTTATAGAAAAATGGTTGTTTTAATGCAACTGTGAATGACAGAAGACCAAACAATCAAACACAATTCTTGTATTTTTCATTCTTGGAAAATTACCTTTCAGGAAGTGCTTTGTGTTTTATGTTCTGCACACTAATACAATGGGGACTTTAAATCTTTTTATGACAATAATAGAAACAAAAAAAAGTTAGGAACAAACACTAAATCCCTTATGGAACAAATATGCTGCTGTTAGTTGTCAGGTCATGTTTTAAAATCCTTATAGCAGCATCAGTGGAGGGAAATCTGTTAAAATTTAAAATCATAAGACGACATCAGTTAAAGCTTCTACTTGGAGTGAGTCATTTTAAATAGGAAGCCAAATCTGAGCGTGGTAAATGCTTTTTGAAAATTAGGGAAGCTCTATTGTTTAAAATGAAATGTTAGGGAATTTTCTGGGAGTAGGGAAAGATAAGATTGAGAACCCTGAGCCATGGGAAACTTCTTAGAATGAAATCAATATGCATGTTAACGTCATTATAAGTAAAGCTATATACCTATCAGAAAACTCTATTCCGCAGAAAAAAAGGACTAGACCTGCAGCACCTTAGAGACTAACAAAAAATGAAGACGATATCATGAGCTTTCGTTAATATAACCCACTTTATCAGTAGGTTGTATCCACGAAAGCTCATCATATCATCTTCATTTTTTGTTAGTCTGCTGCAGGACTTTTCATTGTTTTTTTTTTTTTAAGTTGTTTTCAGTAACAGACTAACATTGCTATTTCTCTAAATCTATTCTTTAGGTTTATGTACTGAGATAGGGTATTTTTTTCTATTTATTTAATCCTAAAAAACCAATTCTGTGTTATTGCAGTGAATGTGCTTACTAAACTGCACATGAAATGCCTTTTGTTCGCTGTAACAAACAAAAGTCATAGCAAAAAAAAAAAAAAAAATTGGAGCTCCGAGTGTTTCCCAAAGAGAAAAACAGACAGGTAGATATTGTTGATGCCATAAGCAGCAAAGCTTTCTCTGCCTTCAGAGTGATGTATCTAAGCAACATACCAAGCAATGTGGGCCCATCACAAAGCACCATCACTGTAAATCTTGTGGATTTTCTCCCTGCTCTGCCCTCAGATTACACAAAACTGAGCCTCCCATCTTTCTTCCCTGCAAAAAAGCTCTGAGGAAGAGAAGAGCCCTGCATCTTGTTCTGAAAGTAAATGCAATATGCAGCTATTCTAATCGCTACGCAGCGGGAATCCCAAGGCTGTGGAGAAAATTCTCCCCTAGAAATATTGCTGACAAATCCGGAGTCGATAGAGTGTCAGCCACAAACAGCGGAGTCGTCTGGGGTCAGCCAATGAAGAGCTTTAAAGTTAAGGACCAGGACTTCACTTTCAGAGCCAGAGTTTAATATATTGACCAAAGTGTTCTATCTAATGCAATTCTGATTACTTTTATTTGTAATCTACTATTTATTTCCACCGTGGTTGGATGCATTTGTACAAGTTAATGAGGCTAATAGGATGGGCTCTTAGCACCCAGTGCTTAGCTTTTTATTTCATTAAGGATATGTCTACATTGCAAGGCTATTTCGTCCAAGAAACGCGTCGACTATTTCAAAATAATTTTCTAAATAACGGATGCGTTATTTCGGCATCCCCATAGACTTCATTCCATGAGGAATAAGGGAAGTCTCGAAATAGTACTTTATTTCAAAATTTGGTGCCATACAGACGTGCCAAATTTTGAAATAGCCTATTTTGAAATAAAATCGAAATAAGATACACAACTTGCGTATCCTATTTCAATTTTAGAGTGCAGTATAGACATACCCAAGAGTGTGGAACATAGCAGCCCGTTCAGCTCAGGTCTCTGTTCAGACCTCGATTCCAGGTGTCAGACTTGTAAATGAAACCAAACTCTGCAGCTTCTCTCTCAAGTTGATTTTTGAAATTGCTTTGTAATAATATAGTCTAACAGTGAATATAGTCACTTTTAGACTATATTATTACAGAGCAATTTCAAAAACCAACATGAGACAGAATCTGCAGAGCTTGGTTTCATTTACAAGTTTGACACCCAGAATCAAGGTCTGAACAAAGCCCTGAACTGGACAGCCACTTCGTTCCACACACTAATGACATAAAAAGCCTAAGCACCAGGTACTTAGCGCCCACTCTATTAGCCTCATTTAGCATGGACACTCTAATTGACAATACTTTTTTCCCCATTTTTTCCTTCTCTTTCCCTCCCCATCTCCATCTCCTCTCTTTCTCTGCTATTTATTTGTATCCTGGACCCCTTAACTCCATTCATGTGAAGTAGTGGGTTGGGCCCACAAAAGCTCATGACAACATCTCCATTTTTTGTTAGTCTCTACTGTGCTACAGGATCATTCATTTTTTTAAATGTTTTTATTTTGTTCAGTTACAGACTAACACAGCTACCTCTCCAAAACTGTTGTACAAGTTGTGCCCCTAGTTTCTCTCTTTTATATTCCCCTCTCTATTATCCTCTTGTGCATTTCTGCTCCTCATTAACTTCCAAGACTTGCATTTTTTACCCACGGTTTTCTCACTTCAGTTCTCTGTTCATAACACAATCTTTTTCCTCCTCTCTGCTTCCAAGGAAATAAGTTTTTCGGTCACCTTCTTACGATCCCTTTCTATGCCAGAAACCCCCAATACTTAGGCACTTTATTTGTCCAAGGCACTTTTCCAATAATCTGGTGTAACCCATCACATGTATGGATCTTTTGTTCCAGACTCTAACTTTTCTTCTCTTCACTAGCTTCAGGGGGTAGCCAAGTTAGTCTGTACAGGATAAACTTAAAACACAAAAATTGGTCTGGTAGCACTTTATAGACTAACAAAACATATGGATGGTATCATGAGCTTTCATGGGCGCAGCCCAGATGACCAGAGTTTTGAGTTTAGCATGTGCAGACCCAAAATAAATAGGGGAGAAGGGAGAGGGAGGAAGGGAAAAAGGAGAGGGGCGGAAAACAAGAAGCAGAGGTTATGAAAATATCAAAGGGAAAAAAAAGGAAGGTAGAATAGGCCATCAGTAAGCACGTGAAGATTGGACAGTTAAAACAAAGCGGATAAGAATCAAAGTCAATAGATAGGGAGGGTACTAACGCAAGAATCTACACAAAGAGCTGTTTGCACCTTCATTGAATGTTAGGTTGGTTATGTCCCAGCCATCTCTCATCCTGATTGAGGCCATTAGCATGAGAATTCAACCCCCCTCCTTTTTTTTCCTTCCCTCCTCTTCCTTCTCCCCTATTTATTTTGGGTCTGCACATCCAAAACTCAAAACTCTGGTCATCTGAAGACATGGGCTGTGCTCACGAAAGCTCATGATACCATCTACATGTTTTGTTAGTCTATAAAGTGCTACCAGACCAGTTTTTGTTTTTTAAACTTCTCTTCACTGTTATTCAAGCCCCTCTGTACAATATCTGGCTTTCCTCTGGCTCTTTCGACACTAGTCCTTCATTACAGTCCCTCTTCTATCCACCTGTGCACCATCGGTTACTTCAAAACTAACGGCAGCAGCTGCCTTCTTAAACTAAATTAATTTCCATGGCAAGATGATGGAAGATAACAGCACAGAAAGGGCAAAGGAGGAAAAACAGGATTGAAAAGATACCTGCGATAGGATATGTAAATTCCTCATGCAAATGGTATTAGTAATGAAACCAGAATCATTATTCAGTCAGAAAAGCAACTGGAGTGGGATTTGTCTACACGCTCTTAATCAGGTGACCCTGCCTACTCTGCACTGATGTGGCTCTCTTGGTAGTCACTCTAGACATTGACAGGAGCATGACGTTTTCATGCCCATATGAAATCCTTTAATACCTTTGTTATTTCCTCTAATACGTGGATTTACTCAAGTCTACAGGGATGTGGTATTAGTGAAGATTGACAATACAGAAAAGAGCATAAGTGGTTGGCAATAGAACATGCATGCTGATGGGTTCCGTGGCATCTTTCTAAAGTCATATATGCCTAAGGAGAACATACGTGCCACTTACCCTATTAAATGGCACGCAACTGCTTCACTGGAACAGACAATTGGTCTGTTTAATTAGCTCACCCGGGTGTTGTACTGATCTTTGATGAATGGGTTACACAAAGTAAAATGGCACAAGCCTCTGACTCTGCTTTTCCAGGTCTGTGTGGTTTGTGATACCGATTTAGTTGCATAAACACCTTTTAATGCTTCTTACCTTATATGTGCATAAGATAGAACTGCTCTCTCAGGCCATGTCTACACTAGGAAATTATTTCAAAATGACTAAATTCGACTTAACACAATCAAACTAGTGCATCCATACTATGGGGAAGCCTTGAAATGAGTCTGAGGCAACCTCCATTAATGTGGACATGCTACCTCGGACTTAGAGCCCTATAAAGCACAGGGGAAAATTGATTCAAATTACTTTGGGGAGTCGTTATTTCGAAATAGTGGTACCAGAGTATATTCACTACCATTATAACTAAGGGTTATAGTGGACCACAAGCTGAATATAAGTCAGCAGTGTGATGCTGTTGCAAAAAAAGCAAACATGATTCTGGGATGCACTAACAGGTGTGTTGTGAGCAAGACACGAGAAGTCATTCTTCCGCTCTACTCTGCACTGGTTAGGCCTCAGTTGGAATATTGTGTCCAGTTCTGGGCACCACATTTCAAGAAGGATGTGGAGAAATTGGAGAGGGTCCAGAGAAGAGCAACAAGAATGATTAAAGGTCTAGAGAACATGACCTATGAAGGAAGGCTGAAAGAATAGGGATTGTTTAGTTTAGAAAAGAGAAGATTGAGGGGGACATGATAGTGGTTTTCAGGTATCTAAAAGGATGTCATAATGAGGAGGGAGAAAACTTGTTCATCTTGGCCTCTGAGGATAGAACAAGAAGCAATGGGCTTAAACTGCAGCAAGGTTTAGGTTTAGGTTGGACATTAGGAAAAAGTTCCTAACTGTCAGGGTGGTCAAACACTGGAATAAATTGTCCAGGGAGGTTGTGGAATCTCCATCTCTGGAGATATTTCAGAGTAGGTTAGATAAATGTCTATCAGGGATGGTCTAGACAGTATTTGGTCCGGCCATGAGGGCAGGGGACTGGACTCGATGACCCCTCGAGGTCCCTTCCAGTCCTAGTATTCTATGATTATTTTGAAATAACTTTCGGAATTAGCTTTAGTCCTGATGAAAAGCAGGAGTACACATTTTTTAATTCGTCAGCCTGTTATTTCAAAATACTGGGCTTGGTAGTATGTAGGCTCCATTTATGCATTCAAGCACAGGGGGGTTATTTTGAAATAAAGTCCTAGTGTAGACCAAGGCAAAGTGAAAACTGATACACAAGCTGCTAGCCCTCCTTCCCACCCACCTCCCAGCTTCATAAGCCAAGAGCAGCTTCCTAGAACGTGATAAGAGCAAAGAACTGAACAGTGCATGATTTCTACCACGAATGTAGCTCAGAACTGGGTGATTCCCATTCACTGATGCCCCGCACCTTGGTTAGTCATGTACATCCATGCACAGAATGAATACAAGTCCTACTGTTGTTCTCATTAGACAGCATTTCACACCCACTTTGCACTCACCCCTCCTCCCCTTGTTAGCAAATTTCATGGAGTCTCGGGCTCCATTTGTCAACGGTGAAATTTTGCACAGGTGTGCTCATTATATAATGATAATCCTGCCTAATAAATAGGATGCTCACAGATTTAAAGTATACTAAACACATCTGCCTAGAGATTTCCCCCAGGAGCCAAGCTTGCTGGTTATATTATATGTCTGTTATATATACACTTGAAGAGCAACTTTCTGAAATAACAGTGGTATCAGTAGTGGTACTGTGTTTACCTTACGCTATGCCCCCCGGCAGGTTGTTAGCAGTGGTGCTGAACTGAAACCCTCTGGATCTAAACAGCACGAGAGGAAAAAAGAGCAGGCTTTTTTAGCCAAAGATGTAGCGTGCTCAGCAAGGTATATGTCAACCAGTCACCATTAAAAGGGAACAAACTGCCCCATACACCAGGTGAAGGTTACATTTAAGATGGGAAGGGAAATCTTTGTATTAACCAGCAATTGTTGATTTAGTAATACAACACTTTCCTCTTTCCAGACACAGAGCTAAGGATAAAGAAAAAATTATATGCCCACAATTCTGCAATGTTTCAATACAAAACAATACCCTTAAAGGAGATTTCTTTTCATTACAATGTGCCAATTGTCCAGCAGTGATTCACTCAAGAGTAACATTTAATGAAGCAAACACAAAAGATAATTATGCCAGTTATACTTGGAATACACATGAAATAACAATATTTCGGGACTGTGTCTACCAATTATACTGATTCCGGGGCAGAAAATTGTTAAATGGATGAACTTGTTTTTGAATAAGTTAATACCTTTTTGCACTACCTTGTCCCACAAAGAAAGAAAGAAAGAAAGAAAGAAAGAAAGAAAGAAAGAAAGAAAGAAAGAAAGAAAGAAAATCCATAAATAAAATATTATTCATCTTAAATACACCAAAGTAAACAACTTCAAACTCCAGAATCCTTTTCAGGGATCACTTTCACTTCATTGGAAACCCCTGACTAAGATCGTGGTGCAGATTTTAGGCAGGTGTAATATATTGCACCCAAATTATTTCTGTTCTATTTACAAAGTTCATTCCCTAATCTTAACATAAGAAGAGACATACTAGGTCAGACCAAAGGACCATCTAGTCCAGTAACAGGTCTTCCAACAGTGGCCAATGCCATGTGACTCAGAGGGAACATACGGTATAGGTAATCATCAAGTGTTTTAACCCATTCCCAACTTCTGACAGAGGCTAGGGACACCGTTCTTCTACATCCTGTCTAATAGCTGTTGATGGACCTATCCTCCATAAATGTATCTAGCGCTGAACTAACATATAGTCTTGGACTTCACAATATCCTCTTGCGAGGAGTTCCACAGGTTAACTGTGCATTGTTTGAAGAAATACTTCTTTTTGTTTGTTTTAACCCTGCTACCTCTTCATTTCATTTGGTGAACCCTAGCTCTTATGTTACGGGAAGGAGTAAATAAATCTTCTTTATTCACTTTTTTCACACCAGTCTCCTTAGTTTTCTCACTTCCAAGCTGAAAAGTCCCAGTTTTGTTAACATCTCCACTAATCATTTTTGTTGCCCTTTTAAAACATTTATCCAATGCAAAGATATCTTTTTTTGAGGGGAGGGGGCTACAACTGCCTGCAGCATTCAAAATGTGGGTGTGCCATGGATTTATACAGAGGCAATAAGACGTTCTCAGTCTTATTCTCTATCCCCAGGATTCCCAATATCGTTTCCTTTTTTGATGGTTGCTGCCCATGGAATGGCTGTTTTCAATGAACTATCCACAATGACTCCAAAATCTCTCTCTTGAGTGGTAACTACTAATTTATTCCCCAGCATTTGACTGCAAAAGCAGCTCCCCAAAATTGCTCACAAGGTGTTTTGCCAAGAATATATTTTATCAAATAAATCCACTGAACCAAATCTTCAGGTGTATATAATTCAGCTGCCCTAGTTGCAAGTAACTACCCTCCTGGACGAAAATTATCTTATTGAGATTCTCTGTATTCCCCTGCCCAGTGATACAGAAGCTTGGGAGCGTTCACCATGTGATTTTAATTAAAGGACATTCTGTAAATGGGAGAGCATTTCAAGATGAATTTAAATATACATTACAGAATGGATGTGGACACATTGGAGAGGGTCCAGCAGAGGGCAACAAAAATGAGGAGGAGGCCGGAGCACAGCTTAGGAGGAGAGGCTGAGGAATTTTGGGCTTGTTTAGTCTGCAGAAGAGAAGAGCAAGGGGGGATTTGAGAGCAGCCTTCAACTCTCTGAAAAGGGGGGGGGAGAGTCCAAAGAGGCTGGACAGAGGCTGGTCTCAGTGGTGACAGAGGACAGATCGAGGAACAGTGGTCTCAAGTTGCAATGGGGGAGGTCTAGGTTGGATATTAGGAAAATCTATTTCCCTAGGCAGGTGGTGAAGCATTGGGATGGGTTCCCTAGGGCGGGGGTGGAATCTCCATCCCTAGAGGTATTTAAGTCCCAGCTTGACAAAGCCTTGGCTGGGATGATTGAGTTGGGATTGGTCCTGCTTTGGGCAGGGGTTGGACTTTATGACCTCTTGAGATTTCTTCCAACACTAGGATTCTATGGTAAATCGAAAATACATTTAGTTTAATATATCAGATCATCCTGCATAGAAGCATTCCCAGGATGATTTTATTTGGGTTTTAACTTACATGCCTCGGTGACAGGCACTTAGCGGTAGAAGCATAGTGGGTTGCAAATCTTCAGGCTAAACCTAGAACCTTTTCACTTCCATAGCTCCTCTGGCTACCATTAGAAATATCTCAATCCAACTAGGTGCAGGAGCTAGCTATCACTTGGAAGACATCTAGTGGAAATCCATGGGCTTCAGTAGTTAATTTAAAAGCAATAGAAGGATGCAGAATAAAAACATCTTTACCATTCTGCTCAACTAAAATCACATGTGCACATCATGTCTTTGCAACCAAATTATCCGTACACGTTGAATGTCACAAGTGCTGCGTATACATCTCATGGAGTCTATCTATGAGATTAGGATATTAGTTTCATCAGACCCTCTTGCTTCCCATTGATATAAAGTATAAACTCTCAGTGGCTCTACCACAATCCTCATCAAATATTTGGGCGACAGGTGGAAAATTGTTCTGCCAGCTGAGGAAGACAAAATCTATTCCTCCTGGCAATTTTCTGCAATGAAAACTCCAAAAAAATATGAATGTGCAATAAGTTGTGGAAAGAAATCTAACATATTTTCACCCAAAACCAGTTTGCTCCAAACCTCTGGTGGCAAACTAGCTCCTGTTCATCTAACTTAGAAACCAAGCTTTACATTTATATGTGCATGGCACCCGTCTGCCGATATTTAAAACTGGCTGCTTCTTTTTGAAACCTATTTAAAAAAAAACATAATTGCACTGTGATGTCATTCATCACAGATCTTCTTCGCATCAGATAGTGCCCTGATTGGTTGTCAGTCCTAAGTATTATCAAGGTAATATTAAAAGACAGGACTATGCAGCACTTTATTTCAGCAAGACCAGACTAACACGGCTACATCTCTATTACTATTCTACATGCAAGGCACTACATTTAGCCGTTTGGAATGGAAATCCATCAACCATATGAAAAAACTTGCACAGATCCTCTGCTTCACCCTATCCAAGAAATTAAGGAACCACCTGATTAGCATCTTATACAAGAAACAGTCCTGTCTTTTGTTTCAGCAAGACCAGACTACATCTCTATTACTATTCTACAAGGTAATATTAGAGATGGGTAAGTGGTTGCTAGGAAAGGAATTGTGTGATTCGGATCAAGTCAAAGCCAGAAACATAATGCTGCGGTCATCATTGCTAATGCCTCTCAACCACTAAACCCCATTGAGTGGAGTTCAAAACTCCCTTATTATTGCAAAGGGAATGTTCTGTATAGTGTGCCCAGCTTAATGACACAAAAGGAAGTTGCAGGTAGTTGGGATATAAGTCATGTGACTTAAATCATTTGAATAGGATCCAAAAATCAAGTTAACTATGGAATGTGTGTGTGCGCGCATGTGTGTGCGCACACACACACACACACACACACTTTATAAAATGCATATTTCCCTAACCACTTTACCAAATTTTCCTATGCCCTGTTCACTGGGGTTTTAAGGCCTCAGTGCTACTTTAGACAGAACTATGTAGCACTTTAAAGACTAACAAGATGGGTTATAGGTGATGAGCTTTCGTGGGCCAGACCCACTTCCACGAAAGCTCATCACCTATAAACCATCTTGTTAGTCTTTATAGTGCTACATAGTTCTGTCTTTTGTTTCAGCGACACCAGACTAACATGGCTGCATCTCTATCAGTGCTACTTTGTGAGAGATACTAGAACTGAGGCATTGTGAGTGATATGGGGTTGCTAAGAGAGAATAAGAACAGTGCCAGTGTGCTCACGAGGGCTCACACAAAGTTCACAAGCTGGTGAGCAGAGCTGTTCGGAGGACAACAATTCCATTTTATGCCAATGACCAGGTTTGTTTTCGTTCTTCACTGGAGAAAACCCAAAGCTGGTTAGGCGCATTCATGAACATGAAATACACTAAAGAAATGCACCCTTTCATTAGGGACACTGGGATGTGAATGACCCAGGTTCAAGACCCTACTCTGGCTGATCCAGAACAGCTGCGAACAGGCACTGCTAACAGGGAGTTTGAAGAGGGAGTTCTCCAG
>JANRFK010000351.1:11905171-11921242 GCA_030068395.1 Apalone spinifera | reverse complement strand
TAGATGGACCTTTGGTCTGACCCGGTACGGCCATTCTTATGTTCTTATGATCCAAACTCTCCCAATTTGCACTGTACATCTCTCTCTCTCCAATCTTCCAGCAATACTTCCTCAAAAGAGCAAATTTCAACCCAACAACCTCAATCCGCTCTACTCCTGAGTGTCTCCCTTCTATTTCTCACTTTGCCTTATTCCAGGATGCCTCGCTACCTGCACCTTCTGAATGTGAAAAGGAAGTGAGGGGAGGCTGTAATTCTTTACTCCACCTTCCCCAAAGCCTGGAGCTCCAGGGACCATCAGTTCTATTCTGGGCATCTAGACCACATAGGTTCACTGAGAGGACTTCTCGCTGTAGTTCATCCTCACCGTGAAAAGTGTCTGCCCAGCTCCTAATAGCACCAACCTCCTCTGAGCACCAAATATGAACATGAGTGATGGGTAAACCTAGGGATGGAGGAGGCAAGCCCCCACCTGAGACCCCACCCCTGCCACCCACGTCTCCTATGGGAGCCATACCCCCCCAACACACAGGCAGCTCGAAGAGACTGGGGGAGCTGGGCTGAATGATGATGGGGCAAGTCTGGGGGCAGAGTGTGGGCAAGGCCAGCCAGGCAGTTTGGGAAAACATTGCCTTCCCCTGCCTCTCCTACCCACCACCCATAAATACGACATTCGGTAACCATTGTGGAATGATACGCAAGTGGAACGAATCACCACTAATAGTGAGGGAGATTGATAGCTGTGAGCATCATGAACACTACCCAGACTGAGCACTGAGAAAGTTACCAGTTACCTAACCAAGTTGGAGACATGGGGAATGACATAGGAGAGCAACAGTTGTTCACCTACAATGCAATTCAGTACCGCTTGGGTGGTCTAATGCTTTCCATGAGTGAGCTACTCAACCCTGCCAATGAAATGGAAACATAATTGATTTGCCACAGTATTTCCCCCCCTCTGAATTCATTAAATGGCTCCTGGCCAGACTAAAGAAAAAACCTCTCTTCCAGCTTTCAAGAGGAAAAACGTAATTGAAATTTGTTTTGTTTAGTCTAATTAATTTTTTTGTGAATATCTATCGTTGTTTTGAAGAAGAAAGGCATAGAGTCAGGTAAGTATAGAAACAATGGCATCCCATTTTTTCCCTTGGTAGCACGTATAAAAGGGTGCTAAAGAAAGGATAACAAGAAACTAAACAAGTAGAAGAGATCAAAATGTTCATTTTAAGTTTTTTAAAGCCACCAATACAAATGCAACATCATAGTAAAAAAAACCATAGAAAAAAAATCAATAATAAATTGAAAATGTATTATTGCAATAGTGTCCATTAAGTAGATCAGCATCCCAATGTGCCAGATGCTACAAGGACGAACAATTAAAGACAGTCCCTGTCCCAAATAGCTTACACGCACAAAGAGTATGCAGAGAAGGTAACTTTGAAACATGTCTGAGTTATTTAAATGATAGGGCCATGGCAACTCTATGAGGCAGATCAACTCTGCTGCAATCGATCTTCCGGTGTTCAATTTAGCAGGTCTAGTGAAGACCCACTAAATTGAACTCAGAGGGAGCCCCTGTCAGTACCTGTACTCCCACTCATCATGAGGAATAAGGGAAGTCAATGGGAGCGTTGGCTCCTATCGACCTCCAGCTGCATGGACGGTGATTTAAGTTACCTCTACTCCAGCTACATCATTCATGTAGCTGGAGTTGCATCTCTAAGTCCACCTTCCACTCTATGCAATTTACAGCTTCTGCTAAGCCAATCAAAAGATGGCGTCTCATTTCCCTAAATGTGGCAGTGCACTCAAACACACCCTAATGACCGTTACGGGGGCCTCATGACGTTCCCCCATTTCCTCCCCTCTGAAATGTGTTTCAATCATTTAGATTTGTGGCCAGAGTTACATTGTTGGGCTCCAACCACCTCCGACAAAGTACAAAAAAAATCACAGTTACTTACACACACACCAAAAAATAACCTCATTGGAATCAAACCCTGGTGTATGCCACCTCTTTCTCTTGCTCTGCTCTTCATCACAACTCCCCCATAAAGAGGTGAGCCAGGCAGGGAATCAACAGAGTCAGACTCTTGTTTGGATCTAGGAATGGGGATTCAATTCCATAGCTGAAGGTACTTCAGAGATACAGACATTGCTGGCATCTCCTTCTCTTTATAAAGAGGAAGGTCTAGTTCAAGCAGCTGCAGCACCATGGAATGAGGAGACAGTCTTGCCCATGTCAGGTCCCGAGCACTGCAGGGATTTTTAAGTCACAACGTACACCAGCTTCCCACATGCCCACCAGCAGACCGAATGTCACCTGGGTGGACCAAGAGCAAAAGCAGATATGTGTCACCCTCCAGCCATCTTTGGACACGACCAGATGTCCAAGTGCACGTCACGCAACCCAACCAGACGTCCAAGTTCCAGTCGGACATCTCGGCATAAAGACTGAGAGCTATAAAGAACATATACTCAGATTTCCCTTTTGACCCCTACAGAGGGCTCCCTTTCTTCAGGGAAAAGATGCACATCAGCTGAGGAGGCATCATGAGGGCACGACAGCACCCTTCTTCCTTTGTGTACAGAGGGGATATTAAGTGAGCACTTTCCACCAGCGCTATTCTCCTTCTCAAATGTAATACTTAATTGACGTTTTGGGTATCTTCCCTTCAGTCGTTTCCATGGGAAACTTACACACTGTGGAAATTAGGACGAGCAACTTTGCATAAGCCGCATTTATAATTGGTTGCAGTAGGGTAAAGCATTTATCTCCACCAATGAGGATTAATATGTTCATAAAACACTAGTGGCCTTTCCTATGCCAGCAGAGATGAATGTGTTATCCCGTTGCAATCCATTATGTATTCTAAATCTATCTATATCTTAGATATACATATTTATAAAAATGATGTATTGCATTTATTAAATATTAAGTGGATTACAAACCTGAAGAATTCTTCCAGGCCTTTATATACCGTCTAGATTTTTTTTTCTTTAAGTAGTATGCAAGGAGTATAAATCTTTAAAAAGAAAAAAAAAGTTTTCTTCATTGGCATTCTAAATCGGCAAATCTCTATCAAAAAAAGGCTTCCAGCGTGCAATGTGCAAAGAATATCAAACCAGAAGGTTTTGACTCTCAAGGCGTAACAGGGAATGCACGGTATTGCCAAAGGCATTTGTGTGTTGAGCTAATCTGATGGCTGTAGACTGAGGTCCTATACTTAAAACAGGGGCAGGCAGTCAGGAGACCTATGCTCTCATCATCATGTTGTAGGACCTTGGAGCAGCCTCTCTGATGCTCAGATATCATCCTCAACTAAGACTTACATAGCACATTTTGTAATTTAGCCCAGCCTCACAAGAGCCTGGTGAAGTCGGTAAAGTTCCTTGAGAGCCCCAGAGCAGCTATTTCGTTATCAGCTTCCAGGGGTGCGGTAAGACTTTCACACATATCACCCCATTTAATTAAGAAGTGTATCATAAATTGCATGTGCACAAGGGAGCTGAATTAAGGATTCAAAGACAACCTTGATTCCGGCACTCGCTAACTTTTGAGGGCTTGATTTGGAAAAACTTACTAAAATTCTTTTAATAGTGAGTATGTGTGATTTCAACTTAAAAAAAAAAGCAAACTAGAAAAAAAAAAACCCCACAGGAATTTCATCATATGCAACCATGCGGTCCATCAGTAGAACTGGAATCTTTAGATTCGCCACACAGATTTCTCTCACTTGACCGAATGAAGCGCATGACAGCACTGTTAGGTTGGTATCCTTGATGTGAGGCTAACATTAGACAATGAGGGCGCTCTACCAGTGGGTTTCACAGGTCTTTGCTGACAGCTAAGGAACAGTGTATGGCAGGAATCTCAGGCAAGCCCTGCAGAAAAGTGTGTACAGACTCTTCTGCTCATGTCCCCTAAGCTTGACGACTTCTGCCTCAGCCCTTGCCATCTGTCTATGTCCCCGTCACTTTCTTACCTCTGGCTCTTTATCCCGCTCCCGTTCTCCGTGCTGACCCGCCCCAGTCTCCACATCTCAGGCTTCCTCCTCCCCCAGACACCTTGTTCAGCCAATTCTAGTCTTCCCCTTCAGGCTTGCTAGCTGAGTTCCGTCCCCCTGCCCCCATCTCTCCCCTTCTCCGTACTCAGTGCCAATCTTCAGGCTATTGCTGAGTTTGGAAGATGAATCATCTCAGGAAACGATCCCCACAGGATCTTATTACTCTCTTCATCAGTAAAAATACTGTTTCTGGGGCAAGTCCTGCCGCCATGCCTCAGATCTATCACGGCAGGTAATAGAATAAGCCCACGAGGCACAGAAGTTGAAGGCCGCAAAGGGCCACCAACTCCATCCTGCACTTATCTATTGGGCCTTTGCTCACCCACAGGCGTTGTCGTGACTACGGCACTTCTGAGCCTGCTTCAATAGCCCTGGGGAAGCTCTACTCCGGTTGCAGAGCGTTTGGGGTCAGAGGGGGGGAGAGTAACAGATTTCAAGGCCAGAAGCGACCACTGTGATCACCTAGTCTGACCTCCCACATGTCACAGGCCAGAGACCATCCCCAAAATAATTCCTAGAGGGAACACAAAGGGCTCTGTTGCTCTTAGAGGAAGAAAAAACCAACATTCATGCCTAACTAAGAGGCTGACTGTGCTATTAGCAATTGGCAGACTGGTATTTCTTCCTTAAAATGCTAAATTATGTCTACATTTATGTTTAACTTGGTATTTTTCATCAACCTTGAAAAACACACACACACACACACACACACACACACACACACACACACACACACACACACGAAGGCAGCGTTGCAAACACACTCCATTAAGGAAAAGCTCGGCAACATGATGTTTACTTGTTTCCATTTTGGTGATTCTCCTCCTTCACAAAACCCAGTTCGGTGATCAGCTGGGCTCCACCCACCCTGCTCTGTTTTCTGGCACATGTCATATGGGAAGGGGGAAAACAAAAATAGAAACTGGAGTTCTTTGACTCAGAGAGATTGAGGGGGATAGTTCAGTTCAGGGTGCAAGATTCCATCTCATGAGCACTACCCAAGACACGTGCTGTACAATTTCATATTATGAGTGTCCTGAAGTGAACAGATTTTGGATCAGGCCTTGAGGGAGGTACACTGGGCAGTATAAACCCACAGCCAGAACACGGGTCAGAATTCGGCTGGCCCAAAGTGCACGGAACAGCTCTTCTGTGTGTCTGTTCCAAAACCAGCCATGGAGAGGTTTCCCAGGTTGGGATACAAAGGTCACAATCCACATGTGGGAGAACTCAAGGTTTATCAAGGCCCCCAAGCAAAAGGATTTCTGGCTGCTGTTCTTCTACTTTCACCACGTGATACATGTTGTAATATAGTGACATCTTGCTTCCATTTAGTAAGGGCCTGATTCAACTCAGTCATAAACCATTAAAGGTAATTTTGTGTAATGGGAAGCTATGGTTTCAGTTAGCCCCCCAATGTCAAAGTTTCGCGAAAACAACCAATGAATGCATTTCCCAATTTTCAGAGAGTGTGTTTCTAGAAGAAGAACACTGACCATTCAAGCACCAGTCACCAAAACACATGCTAATAAGATAAATCCATAAAGCAAACTGATTAGAAATCAATGAGGAATACAAGTGAATAGCTACTGTTCTCATTTCAACCTTTTCTGGGCAACAGAATAAAAACAGATTTTTTTTTTAAATCTGAAAAGGTATTTAAAGCTTAGTATTCCCTCTACTGTGTCACTGATAACATATCACCTGAGATAAACTAAATATGATTTATTTTAAGAGCAATAAACAATTCAACATAACACCAGAAGTGAAGCTATCAAATCAACATTTTAAATTTTATTTTAATTTTAAAAGTCAAGTGATCGGGGTGGCAACAGCATAATTAAACAGCTAAATTAGCACAGTTTGCTAGAGAAAGTCATAAGCCTACTAATATATAAGGATCAGACCCATATATATTACATGGTGTGTGTGTGTGTGTGTGTGTGTGTGTGTGTGTGTGTGTGTATACACATACACACAAAATCTACATCTGTGTAGCTATTGGCTTTAGGGCTTGTCTATGCTCAGCAGAGGACCAATGCTCTGGTGATTGATCTCGCAGGGTTCAATTTAGTGGGTCTAATAAAGACCCACTAAATTGAACTCTGAGGGCATCCATGCCAACTGCAATACTCCTCACAGTTGCAAGAGAAGTCGAAGGGAGAGTTTCTCCCATCGACCTTCCACAATGAAGCCACCCCAGAAAAAATCGATTTAAGGGACATCGACTCCAGCTATGCAATTGTCGTAGCTGGAATTGCATATCTTACATCAATTTTCTCTACCAGTGTAGACCTGGCCTCAGTGGAACTATTCATGATTGACAACAGCAGCATACCCAAATGCAGGATGTGTGCCCCATTTTCCAGGGCTGAATTTGATTGAAAACCTGCATTATAGATTTCTCCAGCTATTGGCACTGAGAGAGAGACAGAATCTAACTGCTCTTGCTTCCTTGGCGAGAACGTAATGGCCATGTAGTCGCTTGTGCCACAATGTATCAAAGAGACAAACTTCCATGGGGAAAAACGAACCCGCAGTAAACCAGACACTGCAATTTGCCCACCAATGAGGAGTGTAAACTACATTTCCTCCTAAGTACAATTATTGACTTAACATAGCTGCTTATCAGACCTTGGGCCAACATGGTTTTGCTGATGCCAGTATTTCAAGCCTAGCACCAAGGCGGCCATAAATATAACAGAGTCGTACTCGGTTCATAATTGTGCTTGCAACACAGTGCTTATTCTTGGCTAAACTAGCATTTCATTTACAGAGTCCCTCCGTCTGAATGACCTGCAGATCTGGTTCCCCCAAATTGACTCCCAAATCAACGGTCACGATTAAGGTTAAAGACTTTGATGTGGCCAACTGCTGATTCAACTGCTGGAGGAAATGCTTATGGCTGAGTTATTCATGTTCTACTTCAGACTGGCCTAGAGAGATAGTGTCTGTTTTGTTTGCAACCAAGAAATAAGCATGCTGTACAATTGCTGAGAGTGCTTTTTGGGAATGGTGTTAAAAACTCAGCACACACACACACACACACCCCACTCTCTAGGAGAGCCAGCTAAGCACAGCTGCACAGTCATTCCGTTTTGGTTGGTTTCGTATTTTTGCAATTTTTGAAAACATTGGCAAAGCCTCTTCCTGTCAAAAAAGCACACACGGTGCCCTTGCCAACATTAACAGAAGTCTCGCACTTTCACACATTCTACCATCAGATAGCAGCAAAGAGAGGGCCAGCAGAGCATTTTCACCATCACGCTCATGACACCAAGGGAAATATTTTCTTCCACTGCAAAGGTACTTTTCCCCCAATCCTAAATTCCAGAAGTAAGAATATCTATCCCTGGCCGGATATTCTCAAGCACTAGGGGGCACATCTACATTACAGAGAAGATCAACCTTCTGGAGGTCAATCTTCTACAGTTTGATTTACAAGGTCTAGTGTAAATCTCCAAATCGAACACTGGGGGCAGCCCTCACCGGCATCCTGTAATCCTCATTCTGTGAGCAGTAAGGGAAGCTGATGGGAGCATGTGCAGGGGTCTCCAGGCTTTTTAAGCATGAGATGATCACCTTTTGACTTTCAATGCAATCCAGGATCTACCTCAAATCCAAACACCCTTGCCCCGCCTCCTTCCTGCCCCTTCTCCGAGGCCTCGCCCTTGCTCACTCCATCCTCCCTCCCCTATCCTCACTCACTTTTATCAGTCTGGGGGCAGGGGGTTGGGGTGCAGGAGGGGTTCAGAACTGGGCCCGCATTGGAATGTGAGCTCCAGCTGGGCATCACTTACCACAGGTGGCTTCTGGATGGTGGTATAGCATCAGCACCCCTACCCTGGCCCTACACCACTCTCAGAAGCAGCCAGAAAACCCTCTCCATACCTGCCCCCTTCTGCTCTGTGGAGATGGGGTACACAGTGGAGGGAGGGGCACCCTGACATCAGCACCCTCTTCCTCTTCTTTCCGTGCCTCACACAGCAAGCAGGAGGCTCTAAGGGTTGAGGGGCACCTCCAAGACAGCGGGCAGGAGCAGCATGGCAGTACTGAGAGGGGTAGATGAAGTGCCGGCACTTGACAGCCTCCTGGCCAAACCTGTCAGGACCACTTTTCAAAGGTTCCAAGATCTACCGGGAGATCCCGATCGATTTGTTGGTGACCACTGGTGTAGAGGCTGCAGGGGCTCAGCTTACGGTAAGCTGAATCCAGCTACGTATTTTGTGTAGCTGGGTGGCGTACCGTCAGCCGTCCTGCCTAGTCTAGTGCTAAGCGCCTACAGAACCTTCTTGACATCAGTGAGAGCTAGAGGAGCTAAACACTTTGGAAATGTGTACGCGTACATTGTGGGAACAGGCTGTGTTTTGTCTAGTCTAGGCTTTCTTAGGTGTGAGCGCCCCACCTCGAGCAAGCTCAAACTTGTTCATCCTCTCCCCCTTGATTTCAACTTCACCCCATTCGACAGCTTCCCCCAGAATTCCCTTGCTGGTTTTATTTATCCTCTTTTATGTCCATTGATGTTTCCCGACTGTCATGCAGCATTGGGCAGTCTCCTCACACCTCCCAGGTTTTTAAACGTCAAGCTAATGACCAATAAACGTCAAGCTAATCCCCTCCTCTACTCCTTCCCCTTCCCCCCCCCCACCCCAGACAATTCCCTAACGAAGCAGCAGCTGTTTAAGAAAGAAGTGTGGACTGAGTTTGTCACACTCATCCCCGGTGCAAATTAATTGTTACTGAAAGGTGCACCGGGATAAGCAAAACGTTAGGAGAGAGACAAGGTGAAAGAGGGAATATCTTTTATTGGATCAAACTTTCGCTGGTGAGACAGACAAGCTATTGAGCGACATGGAGCTCTTCTACAGGTCTGGGAGACACACTGACAGTATCTCAGCTAAATTGAAGATTAAACTGATAGTTTAGCCTAAGCAGCTAGTACATATTCTAAGGGACAATTCAAGGTGAAGAAAGTTCTCTGTGGCTTGACAATTTGTCTGACTCACCTCCCGAAGTTTGTCCAATAAAAGACATTTCCTCACTCATCTACTACCCTGGGATCGAGGTGGCTGTGACAGCTGTAATGGACAGGAGAAGCGCTGACCAGCACTAAGAGGTTAAGCTCAGGTAGCTAGCAGGGGTGTTGGCCAGGGGACCAGGAGAACCAATCGAGATAGAGGGTTGAAATTTGAATTGGATAGAGTTACTTGCTTGCTTTCTTTGTGTGGGAGAGATTAACCAGGAGAGACTAATCATTCTTTGTGTGGAAGAGACACAGAAGGATTTAAACCCAGGCAGGATCACCATGCCTCCAAGGAATTCTGGGCATGGGAGTGGACTGAACAAAGAGAACATTAGAAGTAAGAAACAGAAAAAAGTGAATTCAGTTGCATTCAAGGTAGTTTTTCTTTATTTCGTGGTTTGGTTTGAGCTGCCCCACGTGAGTCTATATCTCCCCTCCTGAATGACCATCTAAGCATTGTTCCTAGAGATTTTCTCTGGGTTTTTAATTTATTTTCCTTAGTTGCTCTGTAACATCTAACAGCCAAGTATGTTTTATCAAATTTATCTTTTGTTTTGTAATAAAAAAAAATCACCTTTTTTGAAGGTGATGATTTGATTCTTGTGTCCTGGAAGGTAGGTAGGTAGGCGTGTGTGTCTGGAAGGTAGGTAGGTAGGGGCCAGCTACCAGAGACTACAGCTTGTTTTTTTCTCTCTTCTTTTTTCAAGCTCTTTTGGGGCAAAAGAGCATGTTGTACTTCTGGGGGTGATTTTGAGTGTTCAACTCTGGTTTTAAGGAAAAAGCACTTGATGGTGGCAGCGATTCCCCAAAATCGGTGTATTGTGATTCTGGGAGGGGGGGGAGGAGCTTTGGTAACCAGTGCCTGTAGAGGCGAAGGGTTTTTTTCTTTTCTTTTGAGCTCTTTGCGGGCTCCAATCTTCCGCACTCTGAGTGTCAGAGTGGGGAACAACCCTGACAACGACATTGCTTTCATTTAGTCTATGGACATGGTAACATTCACTCACATTATGGAGAAAATACTTCTTCTGGGACCAAGTTTAATCTACAGAGATCCTACTTGAGATTTTCAAAGTAGTCTAGAGATGTAAAGGCGGTGAGGAGTCCTATGGCACCTTATAGACTAACCGAAGCCGAACCACGGGAGGTTGATGTTGTCCAACAGCACGACCAACACTTCCACTGCTTGCTGGGCTCTCAGAAGACATTGAGGGGTAAACTGGAGCTAAAGAACAGCACAGAACACGGAGAGCCAGGACTGGTGGCCGTAAAGAAACTTTATGGGACCGCGGGAAACTTAGCCACACCCCATGCTAAGTGGATATTCAGCTAACTAAAGACATGGCAGATCACAGATGTCGCCAGACCAGAGTGCCAGATGAGAGACGTTTAACCTGTACAACTCCAAACACAAAAGACTTACTTTTTGGGGCAATATCCAGCTATTCAGAGAGCACGCATGCCAACACGAGCAAGCATATGGGGTGGATAATAATATATTTCTGTGTAGCTTTCTAAAGGTGTACATGCAAGAAATAAACCCAAAAGTTACAATATCTTCACTTGGCCCAAGAGGTTATTATTAGATCATCCAGCCAAAATATCTCCATTACTGAATTCAGATTTCTTCCGTTTATTACACACAGTTTAAAAAAAACCTCAATCCACTTAAGTTGTTATTCATATATGATTATGTTAGGTATTGAAGTCAGGTCTCTCAATACAACACAGTGATACTAGTCCACTGCAAAGTCTCACAGACTAATGAAATACAAAACAACTGACACCTCTCTCTAACTGGAGATTTATTCTCAGAAGTTCAGAAAATTAAATTAATCCTTTCAGGTATTTTGACTTAAAAAAGAAATTGAACTGCACGCTCTCGAAGAATGCACACAGATTTTTTTCCTCCCGCTCTTCTATTATATTGCAATACAACACCAACCCAGATGCAATTCCACTGGAAAATTGCTTGCTATAAAGAAACGGTTGCATGGATTTTTTTTCCAGGTGAAGGAAGAGCTAGTACATACTCTCTCTCAACTTAATATCCATATGTAAGCTGGGTCCGAATGAGCTCGCCCATGACAGCTAGCTGGGAGAGGGGAGAGACATCAGGAGCAGGCTGTATTTAGATGGACATGCCATACTCTGCCCAGCTATCCAGCATATAGAGCCATGTTGCTCAAAGTGATCATCTTTGGTTGGTGTTGGGTTACAAACCACTTTTATCAATGTTGTACAGGTTGAACCTCTCTAGTCTGGCACCCCCTGGACCTGACTGGTGCCGAACCAGAGACTTTGTCGTACCACAGGAGGTCAGTATTGTCTAGCAGCATGACCAACTCTTCCACTGCTTACTAGGCGACTAACAGTTACATAGCTAAGATGGAACAGGTTATAATCAATGGTTAAAGTAAAGGGAAACTTGGAAGGAGGGAAAACACAACCCCCATTTCTCTGCTAAAAGCAGACAGAAGCTCCCCACTCCTACTTTTGTTCATCCACTCCTCTGTGCCTCTAGGGATACTATACATTTCCATGGTACTCCCCCATCTTTGCGGGGTGGGTGTTAGATTCCTTGGCACAATTTATTAACTGGAAATGTTGATTCGTTGCACCCTTTGCTCCATCCTGGGAAACATACAGTTTTCCACATCAGAAATCACAAAACGCCGCTGGGCATTTGTGGAGAGGCACCTCGGCAAAAGATTAAGCAAAACAAGGCAGCTACACCTAGACTCAGGAGCGGCCCTAGACAAGCTGCTTTCAACTGGCACCCTAGGTGAAACGCGCGATCGGCACCCCTGCCTCCAAACCCCTCAATGCCGTTTAACTTTGGCACCTTAGGCAACTGCCTTGTTCGCCTCTATGGACGGGCCTCCACTGCTCTGCGGTCATTATTCGCATTTTTTTTTTCATGTCACGTGGGTACTGGTTGGCAACTTCTTACCAATCCAGTCCTGACAAATGCAACTTCTAGATAAAACAGATAAAGAGTCTCCCTTAAATTCGACCAATTCATTACAGAAAACTTTAATCATCATATAACAAAAGACAGAAAGGTCAAATTCTTTCCTGGAATAACGCCATGGAAGCCAACATTGTGATGCCAAGAATGAATTAGGCCCCAACTAAACTAAGTGACCAACATTATGAGACCCACTGGTTCCATTTGAAAGGAAGAAAAGGGATTTACAAAATGCTTAAGCATTTGTAAAGGACCAGGCAGTCAGTACTGGGCATGACCTTCAGCTAACAGTTCCTTTCCTGAGAAACTAGCAGTCTTGTTCCAGCAAAAGCAATATAGTGATGGTATAAGTCCAATGTACTAAAAAAAACCCTACTGCACAGGTGATTAGGTAAAAACATTTTTGTTGTACAATTTAAAAGACATGATGATATGCACCATGCGATATAATTCTAGAGAGTTGATGAGCTAGCGTGACATTTCACAGCGCATTTTTCTGTCATGAATATAGCCACACGGACATGTTTGACTTTGAAAACAACAAGGAATCCAGTGGCACTTCAAAGGCTAACACATTTATTGGGGTGTTAGGGCATAAGCTTGCATGAGATACCACTCACTTCCTCAGAGGCTGAAGAGAGAAGAAAACAGAAGAGGCAGGGATACAGAGATGGGAGACAGTGCTAATAAAATCAGATGGGGCATGTCTCCAACGGTGCTGAGGTGAGAGAGTACCTAAAGATGAAACAACCTATAATAATGTGAGAGCCACACCATGGGTGCATTTAAACCTTGTTTCAAGGTATCAAATTTGCATGTTCCAGCTCAGCATTTTCGCATTGCCATCTGGTTTTGTTTGTTAGTTTTGCTTGATAATGGCAACTGGCAAGTCAGAAACTCAGTGTCCCAGGAGATTAAAACGCTTCCCCGCTGGCTTTGTATGTTGCCATTTTCAATGGCTAATTTGTGCCAATTTATTCTTTTGCAAAGAGGCAGTCCGTTTTGTCCAATGTATGTGGCAGAGAGTTATTATTGGCACATATTACATTAGTAGATGTGCACCATAAAATTTACCCGGTAGCTAGAACCAATGAAGAATCAATGAAGAAATCTTACATGAAAACTAACTGCCTAATTTACAAAGTGCTAAGTGCCCGTAGCTTCACTAAATGAATCTATATCACCAAATGCCTTTGAACATTAGCTATTCTTTGCTTGTATTAATTTGTCTTTCTAATCATAGGTATCAAAAGACAGCTACCCATAAAATGAATAATGCATCCTGAAGTTTAAACCACACCCAAGTGTCCTTGCATGGCATACCACCAATTCTGATAGATGTGGAAGTTATTGTACAAGATTTTCCGCAATATTAGGGCAATAGATAGTTCACTGCTACATAAATTTAGATCGCAGAGATATTATGCAAATCAGTGTCAGATTCTCGCTGCCTAAAACGAGACAAACCCCTCTAAAGATATGCCCTTTATTTCCATGCTGGTAGTTTCTTTAAAACCTCTGCTGTAATGCGTAGCTTGAAATGCAATTTAAATAAACTCAACAGCCAAGAGTGAGGTGCCACAGTGTAATTTGAGCAACAGAGCCTTAAATCCCTAACGATCTAATTAAAATTGAGTTAAAGAATGCTGCAGTTGACTTTTGCTTCCTCAGGTATCTCAAACTTAAAAAAAAACACAAAAGATTCAGTGTTAACACATTCCAGTGAAATACATTCAAGCCTCAATATATGGCATGCAATTTACACTGAAATAAATTAGGAAGACAACAGTGCAAGATTCCTAAATTCCTAGAAAAGTACAGAATGGCAGCAGGTATTTATAATTTTGATCACACTTTCCATGTTGCAAGCAGAGCTGAGAGGAAAAAGGCAATTTTGTTTCACCGAGGATTTCAAAATTTCTTTTCAAATTCAGAACCAAGAACAAACATTTCGAAATTCTCCTCCAAAAGGGATGGAGCCCTGAATCCAGTATAATCTGTCTGGTGGGCTGTCACCGAGTGGCAGAGACCCAGACACCTTGGGGACCTCAAGCAGCACAGGAGTGAGCCAGACAAGGTGTCAGGAAACACCCGGCAGATCTTTGTCAACACGGAACGGTCACAAAATATTTCATTTTTGTCACATCAGAAAATTCTAATGATCAATAGAGAGTGGCAATATAGATGGTTAAAGATGATTACAAATATTGTTAGCAGCACCCTATTGACTGGTTGGTCTTTAGAACAACCGATGAACCATTTATTAATCCTTTCCCGACGGTTCCTGAATAGAAATCAATCAGAATTTGGGTGAAACTTTAAAAAAAGAAATCCCCGCGCAAATAAAACACACAGGCTAAAATTTGGAAAGCCATCTTAAGAAATTTTGATAGCCAATTTGTGTTCATTTCCACAAGATTTGAGCATCATCTGACTCAGGGTGTCAAACCTGAAATTCCTGTAAATTAACAGAAACAAATAATCTCTCCATCTATGATTCCCCACAGCTCCTGAAGGTGCTACGTTTTCTAAGAATACATTTAGTAGAGGTGGAGTCAGTGACAATTTCATGAAAGGAAATATGCATCACTTCTATGGAATTGTATGCATTCAACTACCCCCCATTTCCTCCAGAGGGATAAATCAGCATCGATCGAGTATAGCAGATGGAGTTTTAAATACTAATTCTCATTATAGCATGACCCCTTTACACTGCTAAAATGACGTAAAAGGGTCTTGGTGTAAATGAAAATCAGGCCTTGTCTCTTTAAGTAGCCTATACCTGGAAGCACCTAACTCTCTCCCCTCTATTGTGAGCAGTGTACCAGAATGAAACTTCTGTTTAAAAAAATCCTTAACACTTATTTCCCAAAAGTGCAGGGACCATTTTGAGAGCTGAATGAATCTTCTCATCTCAGGAACACCACTTAGTGCTGCTTATAACTACAGCATGAGATCGCTCTGTAACTGAATAATGTAGTTTTGGATGCAAGGTACATTTACAAAATATACATTTTTCACTTGCTTTTGAAAAACTTGCTTTCTTGCCTGATATTTCTTGTCCCTTCCCTCCCCCCATTCCTGGGCATGTATGCTTAAGGATATACATAACTAATATCTTCTGTGCAATACTCTCTATCCACATGTAATTTAAATGGTCAAATACATTTGCAGTATCAATTCCTATTTAGTGGTACAAGTTGAACCTCTCTAATCCAGCAACCTCAAGACCTGACCGGTGCTGAACCAGAGAATGTGCTGAACCATGGGAGGTCAATATTGTCTAGAAGCATTACCGACACTTCCACTGCTTGCTGGGCTCTGAGAAGGTCGTTAGGGGTAAATTAGCGCTAAATAACAGCACAGAACATAGAGCCAGAACTGGTGGTTGTAAACAAACTTTCTCGGACTGCCTGGAGCTTGGCCACACTCATGGTAAGTGGACATCTGACTAACTAACATCATGCTGGACCATGGATGTTGCCAGACAAGAGAGTTTCAAACTGAGGAGGTTCAACTTGTATTTGTAGTATGGTTGTGTTGAGCACTGGACGAGCACGTAGCGGGGGAGGGGAGGGGTGAAAACAATCCCTTCCCCCAAAGGACTTTACAATTCGGATATACAGATGGATAAAGAATGCAAACAGAGAAAGGAGGGACAAGGTAACCAGGAAGTGAGCATAATTTTGTATAACAAACTATAGTCTCTCTGGCTGTGTAACGTATTCGTGTGTTAACATTACTTCCCCTTCCTGGCTGAATGACTCTGCAGACTGGGGAGCTCCCCTTTAACCCACATGGCATGTACTGGTCATTATTTATCTGCAACAGCATTGTCCTTAGGATTATGCATGCACCTTCATCCAGCTCCATAAATCAGAATCATTCTCATTCTGAAAGAGCGTCTTAGCTGAAAACCCCAGCGAGTAAGAGCCTGTAAAAAAATGCTTATATATTCAAAGAATCATAGAATACTAGGACTGGAAGGGACCTCGAGGGGTCATCGAGTCCAGT
>JANRFK010000351.1:11889579-11905071 GCA_030068395.1 Apalone spinifera | reverse complement strand
TGGTAAACCTCATTCTACAAGGAATAACGCCCTTTGTCAACAGAGTTCTGTCAACAGACGGCGTTATTGCATCTACACTGTCCTTTGCATCTACACTCCCATGTCGACAAAGCAAGCCACTTTGTCGAGAGAACTGGATGTAGTTTAGACACTCTTTGTCAACAGAAGCTTTGTCGACAATATCTGTTCGACAAAAGTCTGTAGTCTAGATGTACCCAGAGTGTAGAAAATTGTGTCTGCTACTGGTGCAGATGTATTCTCTCTGCTCTATATGCACAGAGATAGCGGAGTGCTGTGCTGGAGGAAGGAGGGCACAAGAGACCTTTCAAAGTTTTGGCCCAAGCGAGGGGGCGTCATTTGAGCCCCCCCGCTTCAGGTGCCAAAATGTTGTGGGTCGGCCCTGAGTGAAGTAAAAGAAAACGAGAGAAAAAATGCTCTAGAAAGGCCACCAGACACAATTATGAGTAATGTTAAAAATTAGTATGTCAAGTTACCTGCACCACAATGTGAAACACGCTACAAGTACAAATCTTACAATGCACTCTCCAAAACAGATTGGCTCTCCCGATCTATCCTCAGAACACAATCAGGTCTCAGCAACATCTGGTAGCTTCTTACTTAATATCCCAAAGCACGCAGAATCTCATTATTATCCTTGAGGTCTCCACTATTAATTATAATTACCAATGTAATAAAGGAGTTGAAAGCTCAGATCCATGGCATGTCCTTTTCTGACTTTGAGTCATAATGGAGCCGTGATCCTACTGGAAGACCCCTGCGTCCAGTTTAGATAGAAGCTCTGAAGGAATTGAACAGTCTTGGTAACGGTGGGTGACCAATTAAATATTGGAATATTGGAGGCATAAAACACTAAGAGAATCATGAGAGTATTTACTTGCCATAATATCAGTATTTTCAAAGGATAACATTAAATCAATCTGTTTATCACTATTATTTCTGTTCAAAGTATTCTGTAGTTTTATTGCCCTGTGCTGATTAATCTATTTGTAATTTACTAGGCTACTAAAAGTAGGTGTATTTTGAAGATACATGATTGACTGAAATACATATTTTCAATTTTAATCCCCTGACTGAAATTGAAAGACATAACTGCATCAGGCTGTTTCTACTTCAATATTAAGACCAAAATGTGTTATGGATAACTGTAAAAGAGATGTTCCAGCCTCCATCCAATACTTATCTTAACGTAGGTGCAATTAATAAGAAATATAGATTATATAAATAAAATGCATGGTTGGTGTCTGTTGCATTATGATAACATTATTGGATCCCAGAGTATTAATTAAGTCTTAGATATGAAGAGAGGAAAGAATGTACACACAGAAAATGGGAAAATCTATTGTAGATAGGCAGAAAAAGACCCACACAGAGAGAAAGGTGCTTTTAAGAGGAAGCAATGTGTTAACTTTTCCCTGCCTGTTTGTGAATTAATTGCTTTGCTACTCTCCATGCAACTAAAATTAAAATAGTCAAATATTCTAGCGCCCTGCAATATTAAGGAGAGAGACCCGCAAGGCATTTTAATTCATTTATGTTTTTATAGTCTTCATATGCTGCCTTCTGCAACAAAACCACAATAAGCTTTGTGTGGTGCCCTTTAGTTTAATTGTTTGATATTGCGAGAAGTGGGAACAAGGATTGCAAAGGAAATTCAGACAGCTGTTACTAAACCCAGGGGGGAGAAAAAGAGGAAATCCTTCAAAGACGAAAAGTCCAACAGGGATGATCCATTACTTCAGTTTTTCCAATGGGTAAATATATTTTTAAAATCCTCTCAACACAAATGGCGAAGGTGTCAGTCATCCACAAGGAGCAAGACCAAAGTCAAAGATGGACTAGAAATACTCAGCAAGGCCCCAGCCAGCTAAAGCTTGCAGAGCAAGGCAGGTTAAGGAAGAGCTAGTGCTACATTTCCAAGGGAAATGCACCACCACCAGGGCCGACACTAGTACAAAACATGTTGTCTCAATGTGGCTGGCAGTACTCGCTCAGAAATCTGCCTGTTTGGAGGCGATAGAGCTGCAACCCCTTATTTGTGGCAGGGTGAACTGCTCCCTGCTCCCTCCAAGTTGCAATGATGTTGGGGGATTTCCAGAACAGTGTTTAATCTCATGGGTTTTAAAATGGGAGGGGACAATGTGGTACTTAACAGAGGTGTTCAAAAGCTTCAGAGGGGTAGCCAAGTTAGTCTGTAACTGGAAAAACTTTAAAAATAACGAATAGCCTAGCAGCACCTTAAAGACTAAGAAAACATGTCAATGGTATCATGAGTTTTCGTGGGCACAACCCACTTCTTCAGATGACCGGAGTATTAAAAGTCTAGATCCAAGAATAAATAAGAAAAGGGAGGTGGGAAGGGGGTGAGAAAAAAAAAGAGGAAAAAATACTGAATTAGATTGTTCAAGTTACAAGAGGCTGAAATTTGCACCTCTATAAGTGCCCGTTGGTTGGTTAAGTCATTAGGACATAGAAGGTAGTGTGTGAGCCAGTCAATATCTTTACTCATTCCTCTGTTAGGAATCAAACTTGTAAATGAAGTTAAGTTCCAACCCTTCCCTCCAGAAGGTTGATCTGCTCTGTAATATAGACAAACTCCAACTCAACACCCGTAGAAAGTTACCGCCTGTTACACGTCAGATTTTTCCTTAGAAGACAGAAAATCAAAGGGATGGAGGTTCCAAATGATATCGTTCCCAGATGATTCTATTGTGGCTGGGTACAAAGATCATTTCTAACCACCACAAGTACTTTTAGCTAAACTCACGCCAGTCTTTGATTTTTGCTAGATGGTGACACCTGTACCAATGATGAACTGAAAGAGGTTACTTATATTTCTTCTGTAATTAAAGAAGGCATCACATGCTGACTTATCATCCAGCAACCCCCCCCCCACCATCTCTCCTCCTTTAAAGACCACCTTCCCAGCAAAAAACAAGGTGAAGAAACAGAAAGGAAAGGAAATTGTAACAACCGGACGTAGTGCCCTTCTGAATCACACTTATGTGGGGCCACTCTATATCTCTATTCAGGTAGCATGGTCAAATATGGGTTTGACTGGCTGTGCACCATTAAAGAGCAAAAGAAAAATTGTAGGACACATATACAACTCCTTCCCTTCCCCCACAGAACATCAATTAAAACTGATTTGTGTTGTGGTCTAGCCAGTCATCAACTTCATTTTGCTGTTTGAAACCTTATCTACCTTAGGGATTGCAAGTAATTTGACTAAGCCCTGTGCATTTGGTCTTTCATAGTACAGACAGTTTTACAGAGAAGACAAGTTAACAAAAGACCACTTGGCAAGTTTTAAGGTCAAGAACATTTCCCTCCGTGAAAACTGGTTTCACCTACATTTTGAGCCGAGAAACCTCAATTTTCCTACTCCAACATTTCTCAAAATGTCAGGTCAACATCCCAAGGGAGAGTCTAACCTCTCTTCTAAGCAAGCTTGGAGACAGATTGTTAAAACAGGATATTTCTCTTTTTGGTTTTGTTTACTGTTTTGTTTTGTTTTTTTGTTTTTGGGCTTTTTTGAGGGGGCATAGGACTTAACTAAAGTAGAACTTGCTGCTCTACTGCCTAGCTAACATCCTCTATTTTTTCCCCGCCATAAAGAATTGCTGTCTGCCTGACTGTTGTGGTTTTGCTCTGACAGAGGGAAAAATAAAGAAATAATACTTTTTTCAGCAGTCCAGGAAGGACACACTGACTCTCATGGATGGGCAGGGGTTTGGAAAGCGATATTCTCTCACGCCACACTTTTCCTTTGTTCAGCAGAAAGAAAAGAGGTAACCGTTCGTCTGACAACATGTTCTTTTTCTAGTTGTTCTTGTCAAAAGAACAGAATGGAAATAAGAAATATCTAGTGGGCAGCTTTAATGCAAATGTTTGTCAGTTACCGGCAGATTGTCCACTAGCATCAAAATCAAGCTACAAATGTTCTTAACATGAACTATCAAAACAGGAGCCTCATTAGCACAACAGGAAAGTCCAGATTTGAAACAAGATGCTCCCATCTTGACAGTGTAGTAAGGATGTTTGGCAAGAAATAAATTCCCCTCCCCTAATCTGATGAATAATGCATGCTGATGATTGTGATAGATTTAGTCAGAAATTTGTTCCCAATCCCAAGCAGACTTCATTTCTCCTTCATATCTTCTCTCTTCGATACATGCCATGACCTTCAAGTTTTGTGATTTGAATATCTGGCCTCAAATGTCAAAAGGTTTGTGCACTCAAGCCCTGCAAATTTGACAGCAGCAAGACTGGATTCGCTATGAATTCAGACTTAATGCAAGTTCAGGAAAGAGTTTGGACTTCAGTAACATTTCCGCATACAGAAATACTGGTCAGGGAATTAAGTAGCCAAAATATTCTTCAGCAGAACTGCACGGAATGCCAATACCAAGAGAAAGCTGTAAGAGGATTTACAAGTTCCATATTTTCTGTATGGACACCAAATAAATAAGGGATTGAGGGATTTTTTTTAACTTTTAAGAGAGAAGTAGAGCGAGTAATACAGCTACAGCTTACTGACGTTATGATACGTATAAAATTGCATTCTCTCTATCCATCCTTCCCCAGTCACGTGCCAATAGTGAGTTATTTCTTAAGTCACTTTGGGAACAAGACAGGGTGATACAATCTGAGCCGGCACTGTTCTGTGTGTCTGTGACTTGTACAGCCATTAATTAAGCTTCCCCCCCCCCCCCCCATCCATTGCTGGGGGCAGGGACCAATTCCCAGAGCTGTAGACTCAGGTAGGACTATTTCTGTAGACACAAACGTATTTCCATACTACAGGTTGCACCTCCCTGAATGTGACTCTCTGCTCCGGTAACATCTGTGGTCAGCAGGACCAAGGATGTTAGAGCCTCAGTGGCCAGGAGCCAGGCAGCAGGACAGCTGGTAGCTGAGAGCCCAGCAGCAGAGCTGGGGCCATGGCAAAGGCAGCCCACCAGCCTGGCAGGGGACCTGGCATTGTGGCATCCCAGTTGGGAATTTGGGGATGTGGCAGCCTGGCAGGGAAGCTGGGCCCACAGCAGCCTGGATGCTTGGCATGGGGGACAGAGCCACGGTCCGATGGCAGGGTGACTGGTCAGGGCCGGAAGTGGAGCCAGTAGTGGGCTGGGGGACCAGTGGTAGGAGACCTCCTCTGGACCAGCAAATTCTCTCCTTTGGGACTGGCCAGGTCCCGAGGGGGCTGAACGAGGGCGGGCCAGCCTGGAGAAGAGTTACCCAGTACTGCTTAGGTCTTTACTCAAATGAGTTTTGATTTTTGTTTATCATTTCAATAGTTGTTCAGGGGTGTGGCTGGGGAGGAGGGATACAGGCTACTCTGTGGAGAGAGGACAACCCCAGTCTTCTCTCACCGCCGCAGCAGAACCCGAGAATTACAAATGCCAGAGTTACAAGCTGATTGGTCCACCCCACGCCCCTTTTGGAACCGGAAACACACGATCAGTCAGCAGCAGAGACAAAAAAGCCGAACAACAATGCAGTACAGTGCTCTGTTAAAGGTAAAGTACTAAAACATAAAGGGAAAGCAGCAATTTTCTTCTGCATAGTAAACTTTCAAGGCTATATGAAGTCAATGTTCAGTGGTCATTGCTTGAGATAACTCACATTTTGTTCAGGGTTATAAACAACCTCATTCACCGGATGTTCAGAACTCTTACTTCTAGTGCAGAGGTGGCCAACCCATTCTGGGCAAAGAGCCAAGATAGCAGTGGATCCAGTGCAAAAAGCCGGGGCAAAGTTGTCGAGGGGGAAAAAAAAAAAGGAGCTCTCCCCCTTTAAGAAAACATGAGACTTTTTGGCCACATTAAGCTCCCACTGGCCGACACCATCTTTAATTCTACATCTTGCATGGCAGTGCCGGACGGCTCCCCTGGCCAGATCAACACAGGGAGCCGGGAGAAGAGGGCCATTTTGGGGACTCAGGGGTGGCTTACGAGCCACAGGGAAGGGGGGGCTTCGCGAGCTACACCCGGGGGGTGGAAGAGCCGCATGCGGCTCACGAGCCTTGGGTTGGCCACAGCTGTTCTAGTGTATTAGTTAATTGTGTTAAGGTGTAAGCGTTCTCGCTCAGTCCTGGGCCCGACGGGTGTTCAGGCCTATACTTATTAGTCTGGCAGCCCCTTTAAGACAGTGGGGCCTAATGGCAGGTCAGGCCACAATGCCCGCACTAGCCTCCATGGCAACACAGCCCGACACTGGTTCAGGTTGGAGCAGGCAAGCCAACACTACCCACCATCAGTTTTTAAGGCCAGGCCCTGGTTCAGGCAAACAACCAGTTCTCAGCACAAGTGGGGAGGGGGAGACTGCCACCCAGTATGTGGGGTGGCAAGAGGGACGCAGGCCTTCCCTACTCGACCACATCCCGGCCCAGGGCCCAAGCAGTGGCCACCTTAGTGGCCACTGGGGTCAGCAGGGAATCCTCTCCGAAACACGCTGACACACATCACGGGGCTATCAGGTCCACCTGACCGTCCTCCGCTTCCCCTGGGCCACTTCCGGACTCCCCCTCAATCTGTACCTGGCTCCCAGGCAGCGGCCGGTTCACAGGGTCTGCATAGTCCACATTCAGGGTTAGGGAGAAAAGGGTCCTCAGGGTCCTCCCAGCGTGAGAGTTGAGGGCAGGCCTCTGCTCCCTCCGGTGGCTGGGCCCCTACTGAGCTTCTAGACTCAGCTTTTATACTGCTTGGCCCTCCCCTAGGTCTCTGTGGGCTGAAAGGGGCAGGTTCCTTCTCAGCCCACCCAGGCTCAAAGAGGTGTTTTTCCTCCTCGGGGTCAGTGAGCAGCCAACCCTGCTCACTACAGTAAGACAAAGTATGATCTGGGTCCAATGTGCTAGGTGCCGTACATGCATAGAAAGAGACAGTCCCTGACCCAAACTGGTTACAGTCAAAACAGACAAAGAAGGAAGGGGAAATGAGAGTCTTTGCAGTTCCACTACAAATAAAAGCAATACACTTCAGGTACCTTTCTATTCTTATAACAGTTTCCCCCCTTGCACACCAAATAAAATAATTGAGTATGGCACTTAGATCTATCTCCTCCAAATATGATGTTTGAGTTCAGTTCTTCTACTGCTAAGAGACGTGATGCTTTATTAGCTGTAACAAACGCCGACTTTCAGCTAACACTTTGATGGATACGGTGCCAATTATTTTGACGGCGCTTCCAGCTGATGCCCAGCTGGGGTTTTGTCCTGCCTCACCTGCCGTACTTTTCATTAGCAGGTAAAGTGATGTCCTGGGGAGTGACACATTGAAACCCCCATCGCTGATCTAGAGACATTCCTTTCAATGATAGATACATGAATTAAAGTCGCAGCACATACTCCTGCCCCAGAGATTTGGTCTAAATTCTTATTTCTATTAATGTACTATCTAACGACCTACTAGGACTGCCATGGTACAAATCCAAGGGACAACTCTCCAGGGAAGAAATGCCAGCAGAAGTCTCTTAAAGTGAAGCAGGATTAGTTTCTATATTATAATAAATGTCCCACACAGTGTTGCGGTGAAACTCCGGCTGTACTCCCTGGCTACGTCTACACTACGAGTTTTCTTGGCAAAAAATATGCAAATGAGGGATTCATTTGCATGAGTCATGATCTCATTTACATATATTCTGCTGATCCGTTTTTGCACTGGGGTTTTTGCACAAAAACAAGCAGTCTGGACATTTTCTTTTTGTGCAAAACCCCCTTTTTCTGCAAGATCAGTAAACCTCCTTTTTGGGGGCACAAGTATCTTGCAGAAATAGGGGGTTTTGCGCACAAAAAAAAAAATGTCCACACTGCTCGTTTTTGTACAAAAACCCCAGTACAAAAACGGATCAGCAGAATATATGCATATGAGATCACGATTCATGCAAATGAGTCCCTCATTAGCATAATTTTTGCCGAGAAAACTCGTAGTGTAGATGTAGCCCCTGGGTCCTACCCTTCCTGGTGGATTTTTAGGGGGCCTCAGAGGTTCGCAGTGACTCTCTCACTGCCTCTTGTCTCTCCCAGAGGCAATGGTTCCTGCTTAATGAGCCGTTCTCATCACAGCCAAGTCACTATCTTGAGGGTGGGGGAGAGAGACCCTTCCATGGTCCTAGATTCCCCTTTCTGCCCAGTGGCAGCCCACCAGGCTTGGGGAGAACTGGAGAAAACCTGGTCCCGTCTACTTATTCTGTGTTCCGGGCCAAGGCCCTAACTGGCAGCCACTAGTGGGGCTCTTGTCCTTATCCCCACAGCAGAGCAGCCTCTCCCTGAACCACTTCCCGGACCGCTCCCACAGGACCTTCTCCCTGGCATCTTGGAGAACCCTCCCTGGCTTGCCACCGACAGTTTGCCTCCACTCTGTGCCACTTCCTCCTCTCCGGTCTGTCCCTCTTCTCCTTCCCCCGCCTTACCTGAGGGAAAGCGTTATATAGTAGCCGAGCCGGCCTTCATTGGCTGCAGGTGGCCACTCCCCCAGCTCCCAGTATACCTGCCCTCCACCAAACTCCTGCAGCCTTTGGTCTGCCACAGTGGTTAGAACCTTGTTTTCCTGACAGGGCTCAACAGAAAGGAATCGAATGCAGTACCAGCGAGATGGCATGAAAGCACCAATTCAGCAGGCCCTGGGGCCGAAGTCTGGGGGGGATAAGGGTCTATTCTGGCTTAAGGATGACCCGGTTCCGCTGGACAGAACCAATTAAGGAGGAAGAGCTGGGAGGAGTACAAAGAGGGAGTGTGCTGGGAGGGTACCAAATTGGTGGGATGATACTGAATGGGCGCGAGTGTCACTTGACAGGATTTCGACATGACCAAGCAACAGAGGATTCTGGGAGCTTGGTCCTCTTTGAAAATAAGTGAACTAGAGTACACTGCCGACCGGGCTGCATATAGAATCAACACCGGACCCACTGGCCTGTACATATGGGCCCACGCAAAAGTCAATATGACATGAGTAAAGTTCCAGCGTGGAGCACAAGCCGACTTGGTCTTTGTAACCTATTAGCTGGCATGTCACACAAAAGCCAGCGTGAATGATTGGTGAATGTGAGGATGTGGGGTACCACCCCTCCTAGTCCTTTTTAGTTCAGATTGGTTCTGCCGTGGGCAGGGGGCTAGACTTGCTGACCTCCTGAGGTCTCTTCCAGCTCTGTTTCTAAAACATGAATTAGATAAAAATGAGTAACTCTACGCCCATTGGGCAGGATTTTAAGGCATGTGACTCCTTTGGGAGAAAACAAAAGAAGGAGGAATCAAGCAAATTAATTTACCTGGTGGTGGAATGTGGCCTTTTTATAGGGCAATCTGATGCTGGAGTCTGCTGTAAGTACGGGATTTTTATATTTTGTTCGTGTGCTTCACAGGTAAACACCACGTGGAAGGCAATTACTCAAAGTTAATGTGCATTTTCCTAGGTTCTTCTTTTCCTGGTCATAAAATTGAGGTATTGGCAATTGAGAATAAATCAATATATGCCAGAAATGTCCACTTACATCAGGGGCAGGCAAAATATGGCCCACGGGCTGAATCCAGCCCGCAGCCCACCGGCACCCTCAGGAGCCGTAACCCCAGGCCACTCAAAGCAGCAAGCTGCTGGGCCATGCATGCATGCAGGGATGGAAGATTTTGTATGCTGGCCCTGCCCCCAGCATTATCATCGCAAGTCCCATTGGTCGGAAACCTGCCGGGGGGTTTCGTTGGGCTGCTGGCTGGGAGCCATCTAGGTACGTGCCTCCTGGCCAGAGCCTACATCTGGCACCTACGCCCTCCCCCCACCCCACTTCACCACGCAAATCATCTTCACTGCCTCCCTCCACCGCCTTAGGTTACAACTCACTCCCAGACCCTGCCTCTCCTCCTACATCCCTCCCCCAAGCCAGAATCCTCTCCTATACCCATACTCCACACCCCAATACCTCCCCCAGGTCACAACCCCCTCTTTCACTCAAACTCCTTCTCAGCCCCCACACCCTCGCCCGCATCCCAATCCCATACCCCGAGCTTCTTTCTGCACCTAACTTCCATCCCAGACCCCCCACCACCTCCATAGAAAAATGTGGCCCTCGACCACTTACCAAAATCTTGGTGTGACCCCCTCCCCTAAAAAAATTATTGCCCAGCTCTGACTTACACTGAGTGGTGCACCCTTATTTTGCAAATGGTCCCATTGAATTCAGCGGCACTATTGTGGAGGAAGATCCTAGTAATTGTGAGCCAACAGCAGAATCTGGCTCCAAGCTCAGAGCACAGGGAAAAGGTGCATTTAAAAGTAGGTGTCCCCCAAAATATCTATTTTCCGTATTCCCAGGACAGGGAAGGCAGTAAAAATAGAGGAGACCCCCTATTACTTGAAAGTGTCAGTAAAGTAGCTCAGCTAACCCAGGGTGTCCGTGAAGAGCTTCTCATAATCTCTGCTTTAAAATAAAAGGTGTTTCTGTGCTCAGGAGTTAGAAGTGAAAGCTAATTACCACCATTGGGGGAGCCTGGCATTTCCGATACGCTCTTTCGTCAATCATAGAGCTGGAAGAGACCTCAGAAGGTCATCAAGTCCAGCCCTCTGCTCTAGGCAGGACCGATCCCAACTAAATCAACCCAGCCAGGGCTTTGTCAAGCCGAGACTTAAACACCTCTAGGGATGGAGACTCCACTACTTCCCTAGGGAACCCATCCCAGTGCTTCACCACTCTCTTAGGGAAATAGTTTTTCCTAATATCCAACCTGGACCTCTCCCACCGCAACTTGAGACCATTGCTCCTTGTTCTGCCATCTGTCACTACTGAGAACGGCCTCTCCCATCCTCTTTGGAACCTCCCTTCAGGAAGTTGAAGGCTGCTGTCAAATCCCCCCTCACTTTTCTCTTCTGCAGACTAAACAGACCCAACTCCTTCAGCCTCTCCTCATAGGCCATGTGCTCCAGCCCCCTCATCATTTTGGTTGCCCTCCGCTGGACCCTCTCCAATGCGTCCGCATCCTTTTTGCAACTGTCACTTGCAAGTAGCCCCACTCCTACTTCAAACCCTGCCCCAGTCCCTGGTCATAGTGCCGGGGTGGGGGAGGAGTCCCTGGCATCTGAGGGGGGTTGGGAAGAGACAGAAGGCCCATGATGGTTGGGATGGGTGGAGGGGGAGAGAAAAGGCCCCATAAACTGAGGGAGAGAAAACCTCAGCAGAGGAGGACCCCCCCTGCCCTGAGCCCCTCCTCAACCCCCAACCCACATTCTCTCCCCCCGCTGCACTCCCAGCCTCCTGAACTGCCCCCCCGAAACATCACCATAGCCATACCCTGAGTCCTGCATCTCCCTCATGGCTATCCACTTACCCTGAAGGACCCTGGGCAATGCTGGGTAAGTCTTCTCGTTGCTAAATATGAGAGAGTTCCTATTCGCGCGAGTGTCACACCAAGGTTCCCAATCATTTTAATACCAGGCCTGATTTGGGGACAAGAACCTGTCTACCCTTCAAGTGATACCTGGACATTCTTATTCATAGTCTATAGAGCAGACTGCACCCAGGAAGGACTTCAAGGGAGTTGGGTGCCAACGCTAATTTTAAACAGCACCCTAACTCCTAGGGGCCCCTTTGAAATTCCCAGCCAACGAGCACTGCAGCAGAAGGAGGGATGGTCGAAAGTTGTGCAAGTAGCAAAGACTCCCTCTGCACCACCGCATGTTCCAAGTTCTGAGCAAGGCACGAGGGTGCGGAACACCAGGAAGACCCGAGAGAAAGTACAAAAGCACTTAAAAAGGAATGCATTAGAGCTAAGTAAATCCAGGCAGTTGCTGTTTGGCTGCCCTTCTTCGCTCGTGCTAATGTCGCTTCAGGTGTGCAAAGAAGCTAAGCCCCGATTGTGAGAAGACTTTCTTTTGAAGTGCCTGTCCTCTGCCATCATTAAAAATAATAGACAATCTTAGCCTCCAATAGGGAGTGCTGCGCTCAGGATGAGAAGCGTCTGCAGACGGGCAGAGATGCTGAGATTTATGGGGTGACCTAGATAAGGGGTTTAAGTGTGTCATCAGAACAGCCAGACGGGGTCAGACCAAAGGTCCATCAAGCCCAGTGTCCTGTCTGCCGACAGTGGCCAACGCCAGGTGCCCCAGAAGAAATGAACAGAACAGGGAACCACCAAAAGATTCCTCCCCTGCCTGCCATCCATTTCCCGCCTCTGACAAACAGAAGCAAGGGACGTCATTCCTACCCATCCTGACTAATGAGTATTGATGAATCTCTCCTCCATGAATGTATCTAGCTCTTTTTTGAGCCCTGTCAAAGTCCTGGTCTTCACTGCATCCTCTGGCAAGGAGGAGCATACTGAAAAAGCAGTTATCAACGGTTGGCTGTGACGTGGGGTGGGGTGAGGCAGAAGGACTGTATCTAATGAGGCTCTGGTACTGTTCATTATCTGGATAATGGAGTGGAGAACATGCTGATAAAATGTGCAGATGACACCAAGGAGAGGAGGAGGTGCACGCCCTTTGGAGAACAGGAATAGAATTCAAAATAGCCGTGGTGAATTGGAGAATGGGTCAGAATTCGACAAGATGAAATTTCATGTAGGTAAGTGCAAAATACTTCACTGCGGAAGGAAAGATTAAATGCACCACTACAAAATTTGGAGTCATTGAGCAGGTGGTCGGGCTGATGGAAAGAACCCAGGAGTTATAGTGAACCACAAATTCAATGTGAATCAGCATGATACAATTGAGGGGGAAAAAGCTAGTCTCATTCTGGGGTGTATTAACTAGAGTGACGTGTGAGAGACAACAAAGGTAATTGTTCCGCTCTACTCATTCCCTTCCAAACCTACGTTCCTATGATTCTATAAAAATAAAAGGCATGCGCCAGAATCAATACTCAGACCAACCCACTTGGCAGCTCTTTGGGGCTGTGCTTACATCCACGCAACCTCCGAGCGAGCTCACTTTCAAATCCCCGATAAAAAAACAATAGTAAAAAACGTAGGCAATATTCATCAGATCTGCAGTCAGCAGATGAAACATTTAACTCATTCCTGTTCAAACTAGCTCAAAGAGTCACCCAGCCCAAAAGAAGAGTGACATCTGCTTTCTTAATTCCAAAGTATTGTACATTTTCAATCAACTCTCCCCAGACCTACATTAGGATCAGGACTCCACCAGGTATTCCAAAGTCAGAACCTCAGAGCGCACAGCATAGTGAAAGCAGCAGGAAACTGCAAAACCATCAGGGCAAAACTGTGCTAGGATGTAAGTGCTCTTAGCCGTTTGGGGTGTGTACAGTATTTAGTTATGCTAAGTCCATCTCAACTCACACATGTCATAGGAGGAGTTGAGAACAGCAAAAAAAAATAAATAAAAATAAAATAAAAAACTGATCACCAGCATCTCATTAATAATTTAGAAAGCCTCTCTATGCTGTGCTTGAGACAAAGACATTTTCACTCCTTAAAAAGAAAAAAACAAACACACACATAGAGCATTACAAACACAAACTGATCCTAAAAAGAACTTTTAGAAAAGTCTTGGAAGACACTGGTTTTGGCTGACTTTTAATAGGCAGATGTTGTTAAACAAAAATCTATTGCAACAGACATCTGACTCACTGAGACAGAGACAGATGGCTAGCCCCTAATGTACTATTTATCTGTCTACCTGCCTACTTATTTGGTCTCAATCATTTGCAGTACCTCCCAAAAGAATGAATTATAATGAAATCTCTTTCTTTCTTCTCACTCTGCCAGTCAGAAGGAAGCTTGAGTCCTTTTTCTTTTTAAAAACACAAATTCAAACAATGGAGAGATTATCATGAAACAGTCATGGAACCACAGGGAAAAACATAATATTTTTTATTTCGTGTGTGTGTGTGTGTGTGTGTGTGTGTGTGTGTGTGTGTGTGTGTGTGTGTGTGTGTGAGTGAGTGAGTGAGTGTGAGTGAGAGATCCATTTTTCCCCATAACATCAAAATAGGTTTGCTAAATATATAATAAAAACAAAACCTTTTATTATTCAAAATGTTTGCACATACTACTTATATTTATTATGATTTTTTTCTTTCATGGTTTCATGGCAGGCCCATAATTTGCTTTCTAACGTTTCCCATGATCTGAAATTCCTAATAATCATAGCATCTTTAATTATTTCAGGGTAAAGATTAACACTTCTAGACAGGGATGGCCTTGTAGTTAAGAAACTTAGATCTCTATATAATCCATGGCTTTGTCACATGCTGAGTCTGACCTTGGGCAAGTCACTTGATATTTCTGAGCCTCGGGTGCCTCATCTGTAAAATGGGTATACTATTATTTCTATCCTCTCACTCTTTGAGTTACTGTTCATATTGTAAACTCTTTGAGCCCTGGACTTTCTCTCAGTATGTCTATGTACATCACATAGAACAATGGGGCCCTGAATTTGGTTGGTGTCTCAAGCTGCTCTTGGAATACAAATGATAAACAAAACACAAAGATATAGATGGAAAGAAACATACCACATTAGAACAAGCAGATCATAGATAAAGCTTAAAACAAGCAAGCCTTTACAATAAGAGACTTGTTTTAAGGCTGTGAACATGCAGCCACCCATTTTAAATGTCCAGTTATGATTTTTTAAATTAATTCATCTACTGATGATGCTGGAATCATTTTAGTACAGGATTATCAATGCGCTCATTGTTTTTCACTCATATGTTTCTCATTTTCTAGGACTTAAAAGGTGCAAAGTTGACCAGAAAAAGACTTTGATTCTCCTCATCAAGACAAAGTACAATTCAAAAATATGATTTTTTTTTTTCCACATGCAAGAACTTGGAAACATGAGAAATACAGAAGAGGCTCATGCTGCACCCCAAAGCATCTTCAGTGAGTTTAACTCCACTTTCCACAAGCTCTTTTTTAGCCTGTCAGTGAGCAATGGCGTCTGAAAAGGAACATATCTAACACGATGAACCCTAGAAAATAACCGCGATCATAACACAAATCATTTGGGGGATGGAGGAGGACATGACCAGAAAGACTTGATAAAAATGAGAGGTGGAGAAGAACTACTGAACGTGGAGATGTTTTACAGGATTAGCTAGATGATAAATGTCTGTATGAAAGAGACGCATCTCAAACACCAGGCCACTTATAGAATCATAGAGCTGGAAGATACCTTAGAAGGCCATCAAGTCCAGCCCCCCTGCCCGAGGCAGGACCAATCCCAATTAAATCAACCCAGCCAGGGCTTGGTCAAGCCGGGACTTAAACACCTCTAGGGATGGAGATTCCACTACTTCCCTAGGTAACTCATTCCAGAGCTTCACCACCCTCCTAGTGAAATAGTTTTTCCTAATATCCAACCTGGATCTCTCCCACTGCAACTTGAGACCATTGCTCCTTGTTCTGCCATCTGTCACTACTGTGAACAGCCTCTCTCCAGCCTCTTTGGAACCTCCCTTTAGGAAGTTGAAGGATGCTATCAAATCCCCCCCTCACTCTTCTCTTCTGCAGACTAAATAGACCCAACT
>JANRFK010000351.1:11836467-11851873 GCA_030068395.1 Apalone spinifera | reverse complement strand
CCCCCAGGAAGAAAGCCTCAATCCACAGGTGCGCACCACTGATCTATGCTACAAAGAAAAGTCGGAAAAAGATACGCAAATTGTGAAGTCCAATTTGCGTATCTTTTCTTGCTTTTCCTCCGAAAGAGGCTTTTCCAAAATTTGGTGCTCTATACTGTGCCAAATTTCAGAAATACCTGCTCTTTCGAGCCATCCCTTCTTCCTCATACAACAAGGTTTACAGGGATAGTGAAAGAATGCATCCATTTATCTGAATTTTTTTTCAGAAAAGCAGACGCGTTCCTTGGATGTAGCATTGCTTTTCCGGGATACCTTCTGGGATACCTCCGGGCCACAGCACCACTACAAACAACTTTAAGAAACCCACAATTCTAAAACCAACATTTCAGATATCCTCCAAACTCTATAGCCACAAACCTGACTTTATTGGCTCCTTTATATCTAGGACCTTACCGAATTCATTGCCATAAAAAAACCCCGCATCATTCAACATGAAATCTGGTCTTTTGTGCACTTTTACCCTGCACTACACACATTTCACGGGGGTGACCAGTGTTTCTCCGGTTGGGGTCCTGACCCAAAAGGTTATTTTAAGGGGGTTGTAGCTTTGCCACCCTTATTTCCAAATGGACTTGCGAGTTGGGCAGCAGGACAGTGACTGTTGGCTGGGTGCCTATCTCTGAAGGCAGCACCCTGCTACCATCAGTACAGGTGTAAGGTCAGTAATACCGTACCTTGCCATCCTACTTCCACACTTCCGGGCACTACGTTTCAGGAAGGATGTGGAGAAATTGGAAAGGGTCCAGAGAAGAGCAACAAAAACGATTACAGATCTAGAAAGCCGGGCCTAAGAGGGAAGACTGAAAGAAACGGGCTTGTTTAGTTTAGAAAAGAGAAGACTGAGAGGGGACATGAGAGCAGTTTTTAGGTATCTAAAGGGGCTTCACAAGGAGGAGGGAGGAAAAATTGTTCTCTCTGAACTTTGAGGATAGGACAAGAAGCAATGGGCTTAAATTGCAGCAAGGGAGGTTTAGGTTGGACAGTAGAAAGAACTTCCTAAGTCTCAGAGTGGTGAAACACTGGAATAAATTGCCTAGGGAGGTTGTAGAATCTCCACCACTGGAGATATCTAAGAGCAGGTTAGATAGACACCAGTGAGAGATGGTCTAGACCAGTGGTGCTCAACCTTTTTTATTTTGCGACCCATGGAGCCGGGAAAATTTTTGTTGAGTTAAAAAAAAACAACGAAACCACACTGGGAACATTTTGTTGCAGTCCTTTAATTTAAAGAGCCAGTCCACTCCCCTGACACTCCCCCTCCACCCCCACAGCATGGGCATCAGGTACTAATCCGGGAAAAGAAAATAGCATCCCGCTGGTTTAAATGGTGCTTGGTCCTGCCATGAGGGCAGGAGACTGGACTTGATGACCTCCGAGGTCCCTTCCAGTTCTACATTTCTATGATTCTACAGCAGTACTGTAACGTCCCCTCCCCACAATAACCTCGTGAGCCTCCCCCAAATCCTTTTCGGGTCTGGGCCCCTATTGTTACAACTTTGTGACATTTCAGATTTCAATCGCTGAAATCGTGAAATCGGTGATTTTTGAAATCCTACGCGTGTGAAATTGACCACAATGGGCTGTCAATTGGATATGGTCTGATCTATACCCCACAGGGCATAGAACAGGTAAGACAGCTGACTGCATGGCAGCAGCTTCTCTGTACATTCGAACAATCAGGCAGGGCCTCGTCGCTCCTTCTGGTTACCTTTTTGATGCTTGCAGAGCACGGGTGTAGCCCTTACATTCCAACATCTTACTCCTTTACAAAACAGTCCACCCCCCCCCCCGAGTAATTAGCCCCACTCCCTGCTGTCCTCCCTCCTACGCACACAAGTGACACATTTCATTTTGAACAACACGCACCACCTGCACAGTGACTCACACATGAGAGGAGCGGGAAGAGCACATTAATGCGAGAGTTTGTGAATCAAGCAAGCATCACTTATTTCTCATTTTTTTCCAGCACTAAGGTGGCAGCTCAAGAAGCCGCCACATCCCTGTTTTGTTTGATGATTACAGATTATGTTAGCTGGCGCGGCCCTGCGATCTTCCAGAAATGGCATGATCTGGTCTGGACGGAAAAGCTGTAACCGTCATTAGCCAAGGGACCCAAAAAGAGTCATCTGAATTCTGGCACATTTCTGTTGGAAAACAGGTAGCCCCCGCTGACGTCTCCGTGAACAAAGCCTTCAATGAACGGAAGAATCTGAACTTGAGTTTACAAAATGTGTCTGTCAGAGTCTTCGCTGCCTAGCTCAAGGTAGATTCAGTGCCAAAAAAAAAAAAAAAAAAAAGTTACATCGTTGTGGAAGTTTGGGTGAGAGTAAAACCTACAGAATCCTGGCAGGGGACTGGACTCGATGACCTCTCGAGGTCCCTTCCAGCTCTAGATTTCTGTGATTCTACATCAGTACTGCAATATCTCTCCCGACACACACAATAACCTTGTGATTCCCTCCCCCAAATCTGGGGGTGACTCTGCACTCCCAGAAGAGGGCAAAGCCTCAGGTGAAAGGGGTTCTGGCCCGCACCATGCTGCCTCTGCACCGCAGCCCTTAGAACCACCCAGAGCGCACAATGAGGTGCGACATTCCCATAGTGGTAATAAGGGGCTAGAGTCTGGCTACCGCAGTAGTGACGGCTGATGTCCTGAGCCCCTTTCAATCCCGGGGCTCCAGGGGAATGGCCTCCTTTGCTTCCCTGATTTCCAAGTGAGGTGTTGATGCTCCTCAGTTCAAAAAACTAAGATCCACAGTCTCTCTGTTGGGCCCCCCAAAATCAGAAGCCCCCAAAATCATTAGTTACTTTTGACAGCCGGGGCCTCGACAAACAGCGTCTGAATTTGATGCCTTTTGGATGGTTTTATGCTTCATTCGGCCGTGCCTAAGGACTGACCAAGATCAGCCCTCCCTCCGTCCTGCTCGGTGCTCCACACATCCCGGAGGAGTCAGTGCCTGCCTCAAAGAGTTTGCCTCCAAAGCCACAAGACAAAAGCAGGGAAGCGGAGGGAAGGGAAAGAAGAAAAGTGAGCTGTGTAGCGGCCTGCGTATTAGTGCTGCAATTTGTTTTCTTTATCTTTTTTAGGTGGGGTTTCGCTAGAAGGAGATTAGCAAACTGGAAAGACAAAAGCACAGAAAGGAGAACAGGGAAGGCGGGTAGGATAAACAAGTGGAATGTGGCCGAGGGCAGGAAAGATTAGGAGCAAAATCAATCAACATGGGAATTTGCCTGCTATGAATCACTGAGCAGAGAAGTACCAAAGAATTAGCCGACCGTACTGCAGGATAGGGAATACAGGGATATGTTAATGACGTAAGAATTGCCCCACGGGGACAGACCAATGGTCCACCTCGTCTAGTGTCCGGTCTCTGACAGTGGCCACTGCCAGAGCTTCAGGGATAGCGTACAGAACAAGGAAGCCGGAATGACTGCACCAGCTTCACTTCTCAGAGGTTTAGAGCTGCCATCAGCATGCAGTTACATTCCTAATCCTCTTGGCTAATAGCTACTGCTGGACCACCTGGTAATCGTGTACGTTCTTTTTCGAATCTGGTTAAGCTGTTGCCCATCACATCATCTCACGACAATGAATGCCTGTCCTTCGTTCATATTTACATTTGCAACTTAACAGCAAAATTCCACACAGCAGCATGTAGCATCTTTCCAACCCGGTAAACTCCTGTGTTTTGATTTGATTTTTAAAACCTCACTTTAACACAGTCAGTAACTTTCTTGCTTGCTTGTTTCCTGAAGAAGAAGAAGAAAAAAAAACCAACAACATGTGAAAGTGTGAAGCCAACTTAATCCTGGTAACTCCGCTGAGATGAGGAAGTGTCTATTTTGATGGTTTCATCTTTATATTTCCCATAGTGATAACACAAAAGAGAGGAAAGGTTTATATTCAACACCAGGCGATAACTAGGATTTAAACTTTCCAGTGGTGGACAGCTCCAGTTGGTTAAATATCCTTATCTCGTCTCTACTTTCTCTGGCTCTTGGGCCTGTCCAAAAACTCATAAAATACTTCTCTGGTTTACTGTATAGAAAAGCAAAAACTGAGATTAAAAGCTCAGAGATGCGTCTCTGCTGCCTAAATGTGTTGTCTTATTGTACGAGATGTGCTAGTTAAAATTTCCACAGAGACTTGCTGTCATCAGCAAAACCGCAGATCAATGTTCCTGTTTCTGAAAGTTGCACCAAACTAAAATACAAACACACACCCTGCTTCTGTGTAGAGAAAGCTGCAGGGACCTGGCCCAAGATGGCTTATTACACTGGGGAAAAAAAAAAATCTGTGTTAAAAATAAAAGTGGACATAAAAAGAGGTACAATTCAAACAACCACAGTGCTTCTTAAAGAAACAGCCACCTATTTTTATACCACAGGAGGTAACGTTCCCAGCGTGTCAAAGTATTCGGCAGCGCACCAAGAGTGCACTTTTGCCTCCCTTCTCGTAGCTGCTGCTGCCCATTTACCAGAAGGGTCTTAGATTGAGTTTGAGCAGAGAGGACGTGTAGGACACCTACCAAGTTCAGCCACCAGATGGGGGATTACAGTAATTCATCAAGTCGATCCCTATTGTTTGGTTGGGAGACACAGTATTAGACACAGGGATTATGTGGTTGAGTTTATTATGAGAAAAGGTGTTTTTCTCTCAATTTAATTATTTGATACTGCCAATGGCTTATTTTTAAAGATCAACAGCCACAGTGGGCTAGTTCTAAAATGATTAATTCACTTCAGCCCTTAAATTTTAAAAGCATATAATTCTGCTCTTTTTTTTTCGTCATTTTTTCTCCCTTTTCCCTACACGTAACATGTCATTTCTTGGATTCAGAAATAACTCTGACAAGCTTTCCACTCCAGTAGCACACAAAGGCCCCAGCACTCTAGACACAGTAACTAAGTCAATGGAAGAGTGTTTCCATCGTCCAAGGGACATATCTCCACTTGCCATGCTGGAGAGTGATCTTCTAGTGTTTGATTTAGTAAGTCTAGTAAGGACCTGCTAAATCAATCACTGAGGTTCACCCCCAGTTGGCACCAGTACTCCTACTCCTCATGAAAACTACTGAGGCCTTCTTCAAGTAGGGCACTTTCAGGAATTATCCCATTACTCATGCATTGGTGGGAACATTTGCATTGGCTGGCCATTGATACGTCTAACATTCTGATATCTAGAATTGCTCCGAGCAATTAAGTAACACACTCACTCTGTACACCTATATTGGCCTAGGCAATCCTCTCTATTTCTCCTTTCTAACTTGATTCATATATCACCTTCCTGGTGACATTTAAAAATTCTCTTATCTAAGAATAGTTGTTATACTTTTTAACTAAAATAAAATTGCTTAATACAGTCCTCAGAATGTAAACACCTGTGCTCTTATTTGGTTCTAAACAGGTCAAGGGCATTTGGGACAGTGTTAGATTGAAGATCTAAAGGTCCCTGGTTCAATCCCAGACTTCGTTATTTAGTCTGCAGAAGAGAAGCATAAGGAGGGATTTGATAGCAGCCTTCAACAATGTGAATGGGGGTTCCTAAAGGATGGAGAATGGCTGTTCTCAGTGGTGGCAGGTGACAGAACAAGGAGCAATGGTCTCAAGTTGCAGTGGAAGAGGTTTAGGTGGGATAGTAGGAAAAACTATTTCTCTGGGGGGGGGGGTGGAGAAGCACCGGAATGGGTTCCCCAGGAGTGTGTGGGGGAATCTCCATCCCTGGAGGTTTTTTAAGTCCCGGTTCGACAAAGTCCTGGCTGGGATGATTGAGTTGGGGTTGGCCCTGCTTTGAGCAGGGGGTTGGACTCGATGACTCCTGAGATCTTTTCCCACCCTAGTTTTCTATGATTGGTATCTTCCACCCAATATTTCCAGTACTGGCCTTCACTATTTCTTTGTGATGTATTGACTAGAACAGTGGATGCATGGTTTAATAACCAGGAGCCTATAATAGGTACTATCGCTTTAAATTTTCTCTCCTTTCCAGCATTAATGGGCCCCAGGTGTTCCAACCATGATTAAGATGTATAAATCCAATGGCAATGCAGTGTGAGGTATAAATCAGAAAGCTGCTTAATTGCTACATTCACTCACTCTGTCTCCCTCTCCCTCCGCCCCTTTGTTAATAGTCTTTTGAAATTAAAAATAAACTTTGTATGAAATGTTTTCACAAACGTATTGCACGTAATTCTGTGGAAATTACAATGGAGCTATTACAGAGAGGAATTAAGTCTTACTATCCGACTTCTACACTAAATATATATATGTAGGTGACAACACTGACGGAGTCATCTGATGATGTTTGATAAATATTGTTGGACTTCAGTGCTAAGAAACAAAAATGTTTCATTACCATAATTGCTTCATGAGCTTTGCATTGTCACTCGGGTTGTTTTTATTCAATCTTTGTTTTCTGGCATGCAGAAAGGGAGAAAAAGTTATAAAACTGATTTTCTTTTAACTGCAACATTCCAAACTGCACAAGTATATGAATCATAAAATTTGAGTGAAATGACTTTTTTTTATATATCCCAATGACTGTTCAATTTTAACCATTCAATATTCATATGAAATCTCCTAGACAATTACGTTGAAAAGGCATCATACATTTAAAAAGAATGACAGAACACTTAGTTAAATGTTATATTAAAGATTCATTCTAAATTAAATATTAAAAACATTCAACAGATCCAAAGTATAGTTCAAATCCATCTGTTACTATAAACTACATTTTTTCTTTATCTTAATGTAGCCATATGCCAGAGAGTAGTAACTAACATTTAAGTGTTCAGTTCAAATCTCTGTTTAGGATATTTAACATGTAACTTTGGGAGTAATTAAAAACATTTTTCATTTTGCTGGAGGGCCTAGGAGAGAATCAAAATCAAAATCATTTCAGGAGGAGAATATGGCATAAGAGAAGCTCTTTTCTACTCCACAGAGGATGGAAGTGGACAGAGGAACTCAATCCTCAGACCACCAGAAGCTTGCAAAAAGGTGAGATAAGGAGAAATTCTTAGTCCTTGGGAAAAAAAACTCATTGACGTCTAGGCCCTAATGCTTAAACTCACCTAGGTAACTGGGACAAGACTTTGAGAGGTAGTTGTTGGCATGCTGGGATTATGTGAAGAGCTTCACATCAAAGCAGAGGTAAATTCCGGTAAATCAAGGAAAAATAAGAGTAGACGAAAGCCTCGTGATCTTCTTTCTCTCAGCAATTTACTCATCCAGTCAAGGTCTCCTGGATAGGGAAAAACCTATGGATATGTGCCTATGTAAAGTTTCACCAGGATGGCGAGAAAAGATCTCTCCTACATGAATGGAGCTCACTCCAGAATACCAGGAGGGAAAAGGAAATGCAAAACGTATGCAGAAATGACACTGGGTGAGTTCGGAACCCCAATGCAATGAAGCATTACAGCACGAGAGTGCTTGTGTGTATAAAAATTGAAGCATATGCTTAAGCACTTTGAAGGACTATGAACTCACTGAGTGGTAACTTTACAAGACAGTACTTTCTTTTCAGTACAACCCTAAAGAGATCCACTAATGCCTTGAGTTTTATATTGCCCAAAGCACTGAATGAACTTTTGCAAACTTTTGTGTAGTTCTGTGAACTTTTGTGTTATTCATGAAAGTTGGTGATGATAAAATGCAACAGAAATGCCATGAGCAATGCAAGATTAATTTGAACATTGTCTTGGTTTGCCAAGATAGGTTTTATCCTTCTGGTTCCATTGTGGCTGAGATAAACATACCATCAGCAAACATCAACGACAGAAAACACCACAAGTACAATCTAATACTGCATAACAACTCCCTCGATCATTGCGCCAAAGCCTTGTCAACATAACAATACCTTTTTTAACCCAGAAAGCCACAGATGGAAAACCAGCATTCTCTTACCATTGTATTACTGAGCAAGTATTTTGTACAAACACTGTCACTACCGTGCAGAGCAGACACCATAATATCTTACATTATTTTGTTAAAGTTATCATCCCAGGGATTGATAAAAGAAAGAATGCCTGATCGGTGATGCTCTCTGTTATGACATGAGCTGAGAAAATAATTTCCATTAATATGAAGCGATTAGAGAGTTCACCGTGCTTCTTTCTACCGCACACCGTAGAAGAATGCATAATGCGTTTGAAGTTGCTATAACATCTATTAATAAATCAGTTTTCAGCACACATTGTTTTAACATTACCATAATGGTGCAGATACTCTCACTACATTTTCCTAAAGAACTGAAATTAATTGATAAAAATCCCCTGTGAATTTAGATGGTCGAGTACATAACTTCACTCATCAGGCAGCTACCGTTAAAAGGCAGCTACATAGACCGATAATTTGCTTTCCTAGTTATGACTGGTAGCCTATGGACACTGCATTAAATAAGACCGATGATAAAACACCGGTACACTCGGCTATACACGTTATCAAGCCAACCAGTAGCTCCAGCAAAGCGCAAGATCACATAACGCTGATTTGATGAATTCCATAAAAGCACAATTTGATTTTTTATAAACAAGAAAAATGGTTGGACCAAGGTGCCGATGAGGCTAATTGTTTAATTAAAATATTTAAAATGTGTGAAAGGGGAAGGATATGAACACAATGACATCAAAATAGAAATGGAGACAAATTGATCCCTTCATTGATTTTGGCATTTAGTTCATTGAGTTTAACCAGGAGCGAGTATGATCCAGTGTGATTTAGCACTGGTAGGAGAAGGTAGGAGCGGATGGGGCAAGAAGTGTGTGCAATTTAAATTTTTAATATAAGTATCAACTTTTAATATAATTTAATTTGTTTAATCTTTTAATGAAACTATTATATATATATATAAATGTCTAGGACAAGTTTAGGCTTGTTCATGCTAAGTGTTACAAAGATGAATCCTTCATGTTTGGGAGAAGCGAAACACCGAACACTTAAAATACAACCCAACTCCTCATACTTCTGTCTTCAGTTACAGAAACCATACACTATTTCAGAGAAGATCAACTGGAACTTACCAAGAGACATTCTTTTTCTCTTTGAAGAGCAAACGACTTACAACAAGGCTCAAGACCCTCAACAGCGGCCACCGATATTGAGCTTCCAGTTTGGGCCTGGGATTTCTGAAATGTTGAGCAGCCAACATTTCCATCTAGGTTAGTGAAAGCTTTGGGGGCTTTATGTCCTCTCAAAACCTAGTTCAAGGTGTTTCAAGTTGGGTACTCTGTCATGGAGGCACCCGAAATTAGAAGCCACTTTTGAAAACCGGACTGCATCACTGCGCTTTTTCCCAGATTGGGCACATTTTGGAGAATCCTTTTAATTAATACCACCCCAGTGGAAAACACAATAGGGTGGCTGGCACCCACAGGGGTGCACAGAAGTGAATGACAGGCTGCAAATCTAGTCCGTTTCCACAGAGGTGTCCTTCAAAGAAAGAACAGTATCTTTCCCTTAAGTGAACTTCATTTAATCTAAATAAGCTCAGACTATCAATTAACCTGCTCAGCCAACAGAAGGAATTCACAGTCAAATACAAATAGCCAGATTTGATACTCATTCCAAACTATTTTTTCAATGGACAAAAGTGACACTGATTGACAAATGTTATGGCAAGTGGAAAAAATATAGTAGTATTTTTCCATCTATTGCAGTAGCAAGCATAATGCACATCAAGCTCTAGTGGTAATAGCAGACTAAATGAAATGATAGTTAAGAAGAAACTAGTATCCGAAAGCCTGTGCTGTAACATGGATGGGGCAGATGGGCCAAGTAATCCACCATCCGTGCAATCTCTTATACAACCAACAAAATTGTGGAATGCAAATTGTCAGAGTAAGGGGGTGATTGATTGATTCATCTCTGATATCGCAATGGCCGACGACTGTTGGAGACATGCCTTACAGAAGCTTTACAAATTATATTAGTGCGTTGTAAAGTCAAGATGACTACGGATTTTTTTTTTTAAATGGACAGTAACAGAAGGCAAAGCTAAGTCATGATCGAACCTGGCGAACTTTCAACTATGCTTACATCAGTGTCCAACATTTTGCGTTGATTCAGACTTGTTCATCTTGGAGTGACATACACAGCGAGGATCCACAAATTTCCAAAAACCCTACATGACTTAGTTTTTCCAAGTCCTATTTTCAAAAGTGACTCAGTCAATGGAATGTTGTCTCCAAACTGCTGCAAATCAATGCTAAAGGTGGGTCTTAGACTTTTAGGATATTTAGGGGCTATTGATAATTCTACCTCATGTCTGGAAGTGCCCAACAATAAGTTTCCTAGAGTGAACTCAGTGACAGCAGCTGTAGAAATAAAATGCATTATTTTGGAGCGTACCACCGTGAGAAAGTGTTAGTTAAAGAAATGACCATCACTGAGCTATTCGGACACTACCACCAGAAAATGAGTGGGCTGCGTACTTTGGCAAACTTATCATAATCTTCTGAAGATTCATACATCTCCACACAATAAACAGCCAACCTGTGAAACACATTAGCAGGAGATGTTCTGAAGGCCAAATTTATAACTGGGTTCCACAAAGAATTAGGTAAGTTTGTGAAGGATAGATACTCTCAATTATTATTAGCCAAGATGGTCTGGGATGCAATTCCATATGGGTATCCTTAAATCTGCGCCAGGATCTGGGACTGGATGACAAGATACGCATCACCCAAAGTGACCCTGTTCGGATGATTCCCTCTGAAGAATCTGACACTGGCCACTAACAGAGATAGGATATTGGTCTAGATCAATGTTTCTCAACCTTTTTTTTAATAAAGTACCCCAGTACCTACAGTTTTCAGACATACACAATTTTTTTTAATCATTGCAACACATTTGTTTAAACAACTTAATCATAGCTGGGCGGGCGATTGAATTTTTGGATGTAAAAACTACAAAAATAATAAAACGCTGTAAAACTTAAAATAAAAATTCAGTTTTCTCCAAATTTCAGTTGTGTTGATGTACCCCGCAGACTTCTCTCAAGTACCCCTGCAGACTTCTCTCAAGTACCCCAGTGTTTCACTGGCCGAGAAACACTGGTCTAGATGAAACATTGCTCTGACTCAATACAGAAACTTTTAAGTTATAGTCTTCTGTAAGATGTCCCTGAATATTCTGAGTTATAATTAGAATTTGTATGTTCATCTTACTGTACTCCCCTAAATTTATTATCTCAAATTCTTGCAGCGTGCCTCTGTGTTCTCTGAAAACTTTTTATTCCAGTAAACGTCCAAGTTATTTTGTTTAGTAGCACTCCAAGGTGCTGACTGTCGTTCCTACTTATTAGCACTGTCAAGCAATTAAAAAATTCATTGTGATTAATAGGAATGTTAAGCAATGATCATTTATTTAAATATTTTGGATGTTTTCTATAGTGTCAATACATTGATTTCAACTATAACACAGAATACAACATATGCAGTGTTCACTTTATATTTACTTTTGATTTGCACTGTAAAAAATATTTTCCAAATCACTTAAGTAATTTCGTGCAATCTCTTCATCATGAAAGTTGAACTTATAAATGCAGAATTATGTATCAATAACTGCATTCAAAAATGAAACACTGCGTCACTTTAGAGCATAAAACACCATTCAGTCCTATTTCTTGTTCATCCCAATTGCTCAGACAAACAAGTTGGTTTACATTTGCAGGAGATAATGCTGCCTGTTTCTTATTCACAGTGTCACCTGAATGCGAGAACAGAGTTTCACATAGCACTGTTGGAGCTGACATCACAAGATATTTACATGCCAGATGTGCGAGAGACTCATATGTCCCTTCATGCTTCAGCCATCATTCCCGAGGACACATCCATGCGGATGATTGGTTCTTCTTGATAGCAATCCAAAGTAGTGAAGACCGGCACATGTTCATGTTCATCATCCGAGTCAGGCACCACTAGCAGAAGTTTGATTTTATTTTTTGATACTTTAGGTTCTGTAGTTTCCACATCAGAATGCTGCTCTTTTAAGACTTCTGAAAGCAGGATCCACACCTCGTCCCTCTCAGATTTTGGAAGGCACTTCAGATTCTTAAAACTTGGATTGAGTGCTGTAGCTATCTTTAGAAATCTCATCTTGGTATCTTCTTCGTGTTTTGTCAAACCCACAGCAAAAGTGTTCTTAAAATGAACAACATGGGCTGAGTCATCAGCCAAGACTCCTGTACCATGAAATATATGGCAGAATGGGGATAAAACAGAGCAGGAGACATACAATTCTCCCCCAAGGAGTTAAGTTACAACTTTAATTAACAGGTGTCATCAGCACGGAAGCACGTCCTTTGTAACGGTGGTGAAAGCATAACAGGCATACAAATGTTTAGCATAACTTGCATAGAAACACCTTGTTTTGGAGTGCAGTTAGGTAACAAAAAAAATCTAAAAGTTAAACAACAACAAATGGTCTGGGTATCATTTTATAGACTAAAAACTAAATTTGTAAGTTGCACTTTCATAATCAAGAGTTGCATGACAGTACTGGAATAAGGTCAATTGAAAAAACTCCATTTTATTATTTTTTACAATTCAAATATTTATAATGAAAAATAATAATAATATGAAGTGAGCAATGTCCACTTCACATTTTGTGTTGTAACTGAAATCATTTTTTGATAATGCAGAAAAGCATCCAACATATTTAATAAATGACTCTTGATGGTATTCTATTGTTTAGGAGTACAATTAATCACAGTTTTTTTTAATCACGATTCTTTTGAGGTAATTGTGTGAATTAACTGTGATGAACTGACTGATCTGCTACTTATTGGAGTAAAAAAATGCAGGTTCTGGCCTTCATTTTATGTAGGATCTGGTCTTATTTTCTTATTTATTTAAATAAAATACATAAGACATTTCATACAAAATTACAGGAGAAAACAATTTTTCTCCAATCCTGTCAACATTCTGAGACTTGGAAACATTTATCACCTCAATGCCGAGATGTTAGTGATAGAGCTGTATGTCATAATCATTTAAAACCCTCTACATCTTACTCAGCTGGAAGAGTGAAAACCAACACAAGGTCATCTCCATGGAGTTCCCCTATCCGTTCTCATTAGCGTAAACAACAATACAATACCTTTTAGTGGGAGCTTTTTCTTTTTTCTTTTTTTTTTTTTTTACTATAAATACTAAATTAAGATTTACTGCCTCTTGCCAGTGGAAATAGTGTAAACAGAACTAAAGAGAAAGTGGTTTAGACACTTAGCCTCTGAGTCATCTGGAAAGCTCCTTTTTCAAAAGAGATAAAGTTTATGGTAATTGCTTGAGAGCACATCAGAGAACACAAGCATAATTATTTGGAAGCAGAAATAGATGGCACACAAACATTTACATTTAAAAACCTGAATTCAAATGAACACATCTAACTTCGACTTACGCTTGCCAGTTTTCACCAACAGTTGAATGTGCATTTATTTTATTTGAAAGTAAGTGTTAAGAGACTTGAATTACAGGCAGAAATCGCCACTCTTAAGTGTTTATGGATTACTTTTATTAGACACTTCTGCATTCAAAGTGCTTTAGATAGAGATCACTCTAATGCATATTTTATATTCCCTAAATTTCTGAGAGTGCTAGGAAGAATATTTAAATAAAACTTTATAGGGCAGACTAGAGACTGTAAAAGAGCATAGTATTGTCACTATATGTCTAGCGTAGGCTTAAAATGGATTTACGGTACCTTTCATGCCACAGATAGCAGACAACAAAAGAAATAGACAAAGTAATCCATAACCTTTTGGAAGCCAAGAAGCCAGTTTCTTTAAAATAGCAAGGTTTAGTTTGAGTGAAAAGGGAAGCCTCTTTGACAGTGAGATCTATTAGGTTGTGGAAGAGTTTGTCTGGGGAAAAGGGTAGAAACATCACTTGAGACATTTAGAACTATTCTAGACTCATCATCAGAGAATATTTTGCAGGGAACAATCCTGCAACGGCAGATGGTACACATTAAGCTGAACGACTAGTGATAGCTGGGAGCTAACACACTTCTTCTCCTGTCCAAATGAATGCAAGGGAATGTTAACCAGGAGTCGGTATGCACACACGCGTGTGCCTATGTACTGGCAGTGAATTTAAAAAAAAAATACAGGTGGCCAAGAATAAATGCTGGGTTTATGAAACTGAGAACACATACTCCAATTAATATAATTAAACTACTTGGCATCCATTTCAGAAAAAGTTCTTTTAGAGAATGCCTGTGACATAGCCACCACTAACGGTAACACACAGCTTGAACTTTGCCATTAACACAACATTAAGAACAAGCGAGATGCAACATGAAATGGTTTTTTGTACCCACTCGCTCATCCACATCATTTTGCACTGTGGAAAAATGCAAAGATTAGCATTATTTTTTTAAAAAACCCATATTGCTATTAACATCGAACTCACATTCAGAGAATTAATGCCTGGGGGGGGGGGAGGGAATAAATGTTATTTTTGCTGCCTTTAATACAGAGCTTCAAAAAAATAAAATCTGCATCTGTTAATGATGACATCTCATTTCTGCATAAAAGATCCCAGAAAAAAATGTATAAAATTTTCAAAGATAAAATATTCAAATGGTTTGAAGCTAATGCCATTGCATCAAAGTGCTAGCTATCCATTCACAGAAGCTAGTGCTGTAAGCCCCTTTATGAGACTGTAGAAGTTAGAGATGAAATTGTAAATGGGGAAGTGTAGATTGCTTTGATTTAGAAAATTGTTGCCATTAAACAGTTTACAAAGAGCCTAGTGTTTCTGCATCATTATCCCCAATGTATCAAAGTCAGCGGTTTCACAATATTTAAAGCACTCCCCGCTTCCTCATAAATATCATTTATATTCCTAGGCTGCTATTCAATGTATCAAGAAATATCATTTACATTCTTCTATAGTTATGCAGAATGATTACCTGAACCGATCTACGGTAACCTGACAGAAATAAAGAAAGCACGGGGCCTTGCCTTGTTTACAAGGTTTAACATATAATAGAGCACGTTGCGAGCAATGTACTGCGGTTTGTTTGAAAACTGTTTGTTCCGCATCTATAAAAAAGCCAAACAAATATATGGGACATGACAGGACTTGTAAGTGCACAGCTCACTGTGCATATTCCTCATTTCCATTTATGTGCAGTTGGCCGTCCACATGCAGGGTAACAGATGGCCAGTGGGGTATGGCACGTACTTTTAGTTTCCTTTTAAAATGTCCAGGTAAATTTTATTCGGTGAGCACTAAATTCATACCCCCGGCTGCCAGCAAGCATAATGAAACCAAGTTCTGTTCACGTACATCTAGATTACAAGCCTCTTTCAAAAGAGATCATCTAGACAGCCACAAGA
>JANRFK010000351.1:11804801-11824741 GCA_030068395.1 Apalone spinifera | reverse complement strand
CTCAGGTGGAAGGGGCAGGGCTGGGGGCAGCCAGCCCTCAGAGCTGCCCGGAGCATGACACATGGCACTCCAGCGGTGATTTAAAGGGCCCAAGGCTCTGGCTCCTGCCGCTGCTGAGGTAGCAGTGACCAGGAGTCCTGAGAGCTTTTGAATCATCAGGCCCAAGAGAAACTGCCCCCTTTGCTCTCCCATTCCTCCCCCATCATTGGTAGGCCTGCTGGCATTCAAGAGACCAGGGCTCTTTTCCACATTCTTGTGTATAGCACGTTGAGAAATAGTGACAAGAGCAGCTGTGGGTCATTATTATTCACATAAAGTGCTCTCCACCCTTCCCATTACAGGACCGGACTTCACCTTGACTCTCTTCTCTAGCAGTACTGTGGATAAATGGCAACATTATCAAAAGTGACCAATGATAGTTGAGCTCCCTACTTGAAACAATTGCTTTTAAGCAGGCCAGTGTTCAAACGACATCTGGAAAATCAGGTCTTTTGGAGGGATCTGAAACTGGGCATCAGGAAACAGAACCCCTACAATCACCAGCCAACCTTTGAAAATCTTGGCCAATGTTCCCGCGGTAAATTGCTTTATCTCAGATGGTTTCTCACACGGCCAGCTTCATGACTGGCATTTTAGAAACACAAGGAAGCAAGCCTGGACCTTCTGTCTGGCAGGCTTGCAAGGTATCCACTCCCGCATCACTCTCCAGCTGCTTCTAAATTAGAACATTAGCAATCTGTTTCAAATGTTGCCTAAACAGAATTGAAGAGCAAGAGAGTTTGATCATTAACATAAAAGTGGTGTAGGTGGTGATTGACTTGTAGAAGTTCAAAAAGCTAAATAACGAAGCATAACACTGCAGTAATTGAGGAATCGGAGGCTGAAGTGCCTGGGAGCATGTTAGTAGAGTCATGTGTGAAAGGGAGACCTAACCCCGCAGTAGATATTTAAGGTTGGCTTTAGGCTTGGTCTTCAGTGACGAACAAAAGAGGGGTTGTGGGGTGACTATAGGATAACTGCTGTGCATCCCATGGTTCAAAAAACGATAATGGAAACCAATCACTTGAAGTTTTTTGGAGAGGTAAACTAAGTGAGGTCAACCATGGTCAGGAGATATGGTGCTGATCTCACAGCGAACACTACCATTGCCTTGCTTCTGCTTAGGCCAGGTCTACACTAGACTTGGAAGGTCATCTTAAGGTTGGCAACTAAAGCTATGTAGAATATGGAGCTAGAGTGGACTTACCTTATGCCAAGATTGGTGGTGTCTCTACAGCAGGAGGTCAAAGGGAGCAAATGCTCCCTTTGGCTTCTCTTATACCTCGCAACTGCAAGGAGTATAGGCCCCAGCCATAACTGCTCTCAGGTCTTAACTTAGCTTGTTTTGTTTTTCCTTCTTCCTTGCAAGCATATTTATCCTATTTCCTTTGAGACTCATGCTGGGAACCACAGAATGTGCAAAGAAAATTGAATAATCTAAGTCAACATCAGTTTTTATACTTCTAAGCTTCCTCAATGAGACTTTTAGCAGCAAATTCCTTTTTTTGGGCTTGCAGTTTTCCCCATTTGATCCTTTTAATATAAAAGAAATTTTGCGCTTTAGAGATGTTAAGTCAAGTACTTCGTATCTGGACTCTTAAACAAACCTAAATTGTCACCGAGTTCTGTATCGTATTGCAGCATAGACGACAGGGAAGTCTGAAAGTATAAAAAGAGAAGTAAAATGCACTTAAGGTTATTAAATATCTAAAAGCTAAAGTTGGATTAATAGTGGTGTACTTTTCAAACTCCACTGATGCAGACAGAACTTCACGCAGTCCACTCTGTGAAAAGATCATTTAGGCTTGGCGTAAAAATATTCATGTGAAAAGTAGAGTCGCAATTTAAAGTATCAAGTAGTCTCAGTGCTGCATTTAAGCACCAAAGCCAGCCATCTCAAGGAGAAGAGAATAAAGAGAAATAGAGGTAAAGAATCAAGAAGATATCTTGCCAAGTCAGGTCTATTCTATTCCGCTTGTTGCCAGATTCAATTTCATTGTTCCGTTTTTGAGTCATTGGTTCAAACCGCCGTTAATACTAAATGAGATGAATGTGCAAGTGCCCAATTTCCAAAATACTCAACCCAAGTTTTACACTTCTGTCAGGATGAGCGGCATTTCTGCATTCAGAGCTGCATTTATCTTCTTTTTTTCCAGCTCGGATGTACCACTCATCTGAATAGCAAATTGGGGGTGGCAGGGAAAATAGAGACTTCAAGAAAATGGCAGCTGCACAAAAGAACCTCACAGACACTTTTAAAGGAGGAATTGATAGCGAGTTACAATCTGTTGCCCCAGGGTAAAATGCTTTACTGTATGACAATGCACTCAACGTAGACACTCATTTTCAAACTCACTTATCACTTTATCCACATTTTGGATAATGCAGTGAAAGAAGACACTTGAAAGCTGAAGCATCAGCACATTAAGGAAGCCTGTCATGGTTCATATCAAGTTTGATTTCATAGGTTTTTATATTACAGCCCCCAGCTATATCACTATGATAATCAATGCTATGATAGCCTCCTAGGTACATTTCAGAGCTTCAAAACCACTGAAGCTTAGGAACGCGCATTCTGTTCGGCGGCCGCTACCGCATAAAACATTCCCCACAACAAAAGGATCTGCAAAAATATTTCTAGATTAGATCTTAATGGAATTATGCCACTTTGGTTACTGCTGAACCAAGAGCTGTGCTAGAGATTTGCAGCACGTAGTCACCCACGGGCTGCTGTGCAAATTACTGGCTTATGAGTTGCACAGAGTCTGCCTGAAGACATTATGGACCCTTCTTAGATTTGGAGAACTGGAAGGGGCCTCAAGAGGTCGCTGAATCCAGCCCACTTCCCTCAGGGCAGAACCAAGCACCATCTAGATCATCCCTGACAGGTGTCTGTCTAACCTGCTCTTAAAGATCTCCACTGACGGAGATGCCACAAACCCCCTAGGCAATTTATTCCAGTGTTTAACCACCCTGACAGCCAGGAAGCTTTTTCCTCATGTCCAACCTAAACCTCCCTCGCTGCAATTTAAGCTTCTTGTCCTGTCCTCAGAGGCCAAAGAGAACAATTTTTCTTCCTACTCCTTGTAACACCCTTTTAGGTACTTGAAAACTGCCACCATGTCCTCTCTCCTTCTTCCCTTTTCTAAATTATACAAGCCCAATTCTTTCAGTCTTCTCTCCTACATCATGTTTTCTAGACCTTCAATCATTTTACATGTTCCTCTGGAAGTGGGAGACAGGGGAGGGATCACGTGAGGATTACCTGTCGTGATTCCTCCCTCTGGGGCATCTGGTATTGGCCTAGATGGACCTTTGGTCTGACCCAGTGCGGCCGTTCTTATGTTCTTATATTTGTTGCTCTTCTCTGCACCTTCTCCAATTTCTCCACCTCTTTCTTGCAGTGTGGTGCCCAGAATTGGACAGAATTCTCCAACTGAGGACTAACCAGCTAGTCCTGTTGTTGCTGCGCACCCCTGGTCTAAGCGGTTTGGATAGCACTCCCTTAAAGGTCAGAGCTCAAGTCTACTGTTTCTTTACTGCCCACGTCCGCAGCAGATTTGTGTTTCTCTAAGAAAGGGCTCCCCACAAGCCCTGCACGGGTGCGAGAAGAACACAGGACTTTTCGCCTGTTCTCTTCTCCCCACAAATCCAACTCAATAGCCAGATAATCTACCCTTCCTCCATCGGCAAGGGAAGCACAGGCGCGGGGGTGCAGCAGCATCCCGGGGCTAGGACAGGTTTTTCTGGAAAGGAGAGATGCAAAGTTGGCACTAATTTGCATATCTTCTTTTGATCACTTTTTCAAAAGCACCGCTCTTCCTAAAAAAAAGGAGGTTTACATGTTTTTTGGAAAAAAGGTTTTTTTCTTCCCTGGAAAAAAACGCATCCAGACTACTTTCACTTTCAAAAAACCGGCTTTTGAAAAAGCGATTGGAAGGTGATATGCAAATTCAGCACTAATTTGCATATCTCCTTTCAAAAAAAAGAGTAGTCTAGACGTAGCCTAGGTGTTTCAATAGGCTTCCTCAAGCTTGGGGGGCTGGCCCTGCTGACAGAGCCACTAGCCCCGTGTCCTGGCCTCCAGATAATTCCTCTGGCATCTCACCAGCCTTGATGGCTTGAGCATCTTCCACCTACCATCCATGGGATTCAGGTCACCAGTCTTGGAGGTTTCGCTGTCACTCCAGACCCTGCCTTTGGCTCCGGGCTCTGTAGCCCCCTCCAGCTGTAACTGGGTTGCCCTCTCTCCTGGCTGAGACGCCATTAGCGGCATCCGATTCGGGAGAGTTGGCAGCTCTAGGTGCAACCCCACCCTGGTGCGGTGAGGGATGTCACAAGATTTTTGGGGAGGGCGCAGCCCCGCATGCCAACCCTAAAAATATTCCACTGCCTTTGCAGTCCTCTCCAAGAAAAATCCACAGGACTGGATTATGACATTCCTCAGCCCTGCATTATGTCAAGTGTAAAGAGGCCCATCATCATAAAAAATGGATTATTTCCACAGAAAGACACTGAATATATAAACACAAAAGCTTTATATTTGCATATATCAAATGGTAAAGTTGTAAAAAATAGAACAACATTCTAAACCAAAACACATGTCGTTCAATATGCCTGTTTGCATGACAAAACAGTTTCAAATTAACATTTTCATCTATGATTTTTTTAATTAGTAGATCGGAAAACTATACAACTGAATGGGCTGGACCGTAAACAAAAGATGGCAGCCTTCTGGCAGCCAGGGAAGATGCTTTATGTAGCGTTTCTCCTGCAACAAACCTCATACTAGTTGGTCTCTGACCGCGCCTTTCTCCTGACTATCAGCAGTGAGATCATCAATTTAATTAAGCGTTGAAGGCTTAGTCAGAATTTTAGCAGTAGCCACTGGCCAACAGAGCTGCCTTAGGAGACTAATTGACTTACTCAGAGAAATACTAATTTAACAAGTACAATTATTGTTTCCCTCAGCCCTGACCTCCTGCCTCTGAATAACTAACAATTAGTGAAGGGTAAAGGCAGGCTAAGGGTATTCGTGTAGTCAGATGTGTCTATTTTTGTCATATTTCTATGAAAGTGTCCTATCTCTAGAGAGAAACTTTGCCCGTATCGCCTTTATATACCAACTAATTTTGATCAAATGTGAAATAAACCCAGGGTTTTGTTTTGGGTTTTTTTTTTTTTTTTAGTGGCCCCTTATATTAAAAGGCCCTAAATTGTAGTTTAGCTCGTTTATGCCTTAATCCGGCCCTGAGGGTACGTCTAGACTACAGGCTTTTGTCGACAGAAGCTTTGTCGACAGATACTGTCGACAAAGCTTCTGTCGACAAAGAGCTTCTAGACTACATCCAGTTCTGTCGACAAAGAGCTTCTAGACTACATCCAGTTCTGTCGACAAAGCAAGCCGCTTTGTCGACATGAGAGTGTAGATGGAAAGGACAGTGTAGATGTCACCCCACCCCCAAGAAGGCAGCTTCAGAGATCACTCACTTTGCTTCCATAGGGATCTTGCCACTGCTGGAGCATGTCGGGGTGCATGGGGAGCAACTCCCCCCCCCGGGTTCTCCAAAGCCACATCCTTGGAGACAGGTGCCATGGGGGGAGAAGGTGGGGCGAAAGCAGGAAGGGGCAGGACTTGGGGGCCAGCAAAGGACAGTTCCCTCCACCCAAGCCTGCTGGGAGTCCCAGGGTGGATTGCACAATTGTTGCGGCTGGGGATGGCCCACGAGCCGGGAATTTGAGACACCTGCTGTAAAAGTACCTGCTGGGCAGGAGCTCAATGAACAACAAGTTTGGAAAAGCAGATTGGTGTCCTGATTTAGGAAAGCATTTTTTGGGGGGAGAGGTGGGTCAGGGCAAAGGGGACAGATGACCCGGGGCCTGGTGATTCAAAAGGGCCCAAGGATGCTGTCAAAGCCTGGATGAAGTCCCTACAGAATCATAACAAGGTGTTGCATAAGCTGCTCTATGGCTTTTTCAAAGCCCCAATACCGATTATAATGAAGCTGCATAGCTGAAATTAAGCAGGAGGCAGGGGACCATTTTCTTAAGTGGCCAAGTGTATGGAAAAATTTATACTACTCCATCAGATAGCTGGAGAAATGAATCATTCATAGAATAATACCGTGGGTTGATATAACAATGTAAAAAGGGAAAGGGGAAAAAAAACTTTTTTTATTTGATGCTACTTCAAATACCATGGGATTTCTTTCTATTGGTGTCATAAATTATAGCCAGTGCAGAATTTTTAACTTGCCACTCATCAATCACATGAATAAGACCATCGGACAGGGACAGCCCTATTTATGGATGTTTTATGCACACCCCAAGCCATCAATAATGGAAGATTTTATGGTGCGTTTGCACATAAATCACGACTTTGGCACAAGCTCTATTCATAACCACCAAATAAACACAAGACCCGTCTTTAGCTACCGCTATGTAAAACAGAAATGACAAATACCCACCAATGAGAAGAGGATTTTGATTGTCAAAAATCACAGAATTCTCAGCTACTTAAAAGGTCATCTTGTTGCAAGTCTCCCCTGCAGCTGAAAATGCACATTTCTACAGGATGCATTCCATAGTAAGTTTATGGCTTTAGCCCAATCAATAGAGAATCTTACAGTTCCTAAGCAACTAAAATTAAACCCACATCATATAGTCAATAAAATCAAAACATTTCCACTATTTAAATATATTTATATATAGTAAGTTTCCCTTCACCATTCGAAAACATGTAGTCATTTAAAATACGGCAGGCAGTCCAGGAAGGAAAATCAAGTGACTAAGACTGAATCAAAAAGTGGTGATCCCTGTTTTAAAGATGAGGAATCAAGGCAAGAAAGGGGAATGGCTTGCCCAAGTAGAAACAAAACTGGGATTTGAACCCAGAGCTCCTAAAATCCCAATCCAGTGCTTTCACAGCAAAGCCATCTTTTATCAGCCAAGAAAACGTCACCTATCTGTAAGTCACCCACGACAATGTTCCATGTGGTCTGGGTACGCATGTAATATTTTAGTCTGATAATCACAAGAACTGAAGGGACAAAATATAGAAGGGTAGATAAGATGGATTCATCCTTTGTCACTAAAGAGGAAAGGGAAACATTTTTAATAGCATCTCCCACCTTTGGATCCCCAAGTGCTGCACAAATATAAAATTTCAGCACCAGATGTGTGGCACCACCAGTCAAAAGAGTTGGAGAAGTCTAACATTTCAGACCAACTTAAAAAAAACCCAAATAGTCTTGCAGCACCTTAGAGAGACTAAAAAAAAAACCCCACGTAGATGGTATCATGAGCTTTTCTTCTCAACCCACTTCTTCAGATGAATGGAGTTATCAAAGGTCCAGTTTCTAAATAAATAGGGGATGGAGGGGGGGGGGGGAAGAGACGGGAGGTTAGACCAAGTGGTCTGGCAATTTCCAAAGACACACACAGTTTGCAGAGCGACAGAAGAATGGAATTTGGAATATCAAAGATTTTCTTCATTCTTTACCAGGTATGTTCCATTTCTATTTTGCTCACAATGCTGGGGGCTCGATAGAAACCTAACTGCTACAGTTTTAGACAACGACCAAACGACTGCAGACATTTCATGAAGAAAGGTGCATGAATACCACTGAGGGTTGGCCCAGCCAGAATCCCACATTTTCATGCAAACGGCCTATGTGAATTAGGGTCCCAGTACTCATCTGCTGTAAATCGGGGTCGCGCCATTGATTCCAGAGCTAGCCCACTTCTACAGAATCTGAGGATCTAGCCCTGAGAATGCCAGTGGTTCACATTTAGTAACTCAGTCTAAAGCTATTCAGTTTGAGCAGACATACTTGTACTTGTTTTGATCAGGCACACTTGCTAAAATTAGCACTGTCGGAAAGAGTGCGGACGACAGGTAACTAGACCAGTCAGCAGGGGGTGCTTTAGCACTGGAAGAACTCATTCCCAAGACGACCAGCAGGAGGTGCCATGCCCGTGAGTTAATCTCGCTACACTCCCCCACTGTCAAAAGGGGAAGTGTTTTAATATTATAATAGGAGCCATAAGGAGGATCTGTCGGGACACAGAAAGCCCCTTGCTCTAAGTATCCAGCATCCACACGTCAAGTTGCTTCAAACACAAGAGAACAGTAAAGTCAGAGCCACAGAATCTAGCTGTTGGCATTACTCAAAGAAAGCCGAAACCGGCTGCCAATGCCCCAGCAAGCAGCAGACACAATGTTAGTAGCTTCTTACTCTGCTCTTTAGAACTCGTGTGTCTCACCTCAATGTATCTGCTGTCAGAAATACACAGTGAGACGTAGAGATCATGTGTGTGGGAAGCCGAGCTGAAGAGCACAGCTGTCTCGGCTTTGCAATCCTGGCCTTGGAACTCAGTCCTGGACGGGATCCCAGGGAACCTGACGGATGAAACCTGAGGGGTTTTGCCAGCCAGCATCGGAAGCTGTCGTGCAAAGAGGGTACCTAGACACTTCCCCTTCCGAGGAAATAGGAAGCTAACGGCAGCTCAACTCTATCACCTCCGGCCCTTTCAGGGCTTGGAAGGGAAAAAGTGGGAGGGAAAGGGATAATGGAGTTTTTAAGTACAACTAGGCGGGGAAGGGAGCCTGCAGGACAGAGCAGCAGGGAAGATACCCAAAGAATGTATCAGTGCAGGGGCTGGTAGGGTTGAGGATACTCGTCCAAACTCTAAACCTTGTGGAGGCTCTTGCTGGTTGGCTGGCCTTTCCTGGTGACTCTCCGGATTGTCCTATGGAAAACCAGGAACTGAATCCTTCCCCTGTGCGCGTGAAGTCCAACGCATGACTGTGGTTTAATTACTCAGAGAAGAAAGACACAGATCGTTACAAGAGTAAACCCTACGCACACTTCTTGGCCTCCAGTTCCTCACCTCTCCGGGGCACTTCTTGGACTGGCCACCCTTGGGCCTCGCCAGATGACTCCTGCTACACTGCATGCCCTGTACTCTGAAACACGGAGCCACCTCTTTAGGTGGGCCTGGTTCCTTTGACCTGAGCCAATTTGTGACCTTCCTTCTTGCCCAAAGTGCCTATGCGGTTCTGGATCTGCCAACACCCCGGCTTCTTGGCTCGGTCTTGGAAACTTTCCACTACCCTGTTTTCCCCACTCTCTTCTGACAGGAGAAGGAAGTACCATTGCATCAGGCAACACACTGCCCCAAAGTACCTAACCCTGAAGAGAGAGAGAGATTAATTTCTGATCAACAACTGTTGTCCCTTGTCTAACTGACACACAACCCTGCCAGCTCACGGTGGATACGTGTAGAGAGGAACATTTCGAATACATCAGTTTTTTCAGAGTTTTTAAAAAAAATTCATAATCTGACAGAGCTCATAAAATGGGCAGATTTTTATTAGTGTTATTAGAAAAAGCACAATAGTTTTGGGTTTGAGTTTTGAAGATTGTTACATAAGGAACGTCCAGACCAGGTTAGATCAAAGGTCCATCTAGCCCAGCGTCCTGTCTTCTGACAGTGGCCAATGCCAGGTGCCCCAGAGGGAGTGAACAGAATGAGTGATCCACCATTTATCACTCATCTCAGTTTCTGACATATAGCACCTAGGGACACCATCCCTGATCATCCTGGCTAACAGCCATTGCTGGACCCAACCTCCATGAATTTATCTAGCTCCTGTTATAACCCTGTTCAAGTTCTGGCCTTCACAACATCCTCTGGCAAGGAGTTCCACAGGTTGACTGAGCATTGTGTAAAGTAGTACTTCATTTTGTTTGTTTTAAATCTGTTACCTATTAATTTCATATGGTTATCCCTAGTTTTTGTGTCATGGGAATGATAACTTTTTCTTATTTACTTGCTCTACACCAATCATGATTTCATAGACTTCTAATCATCCTTAGTTCTCCTTAGTCTTCTGTTTTCCAAGCTAACAAGTCCCTGTTTTAGTAATCTCTCCTCATCTGGCAGCCGTTCCACACCCCTAATCATTTTTGTGCCCTTTTATGAACTTTTTCCAATGCCAAGATATCTTTGAGATGAGGCAACCACATCTGTATGCAGTAGTCAAGACGTGGGTGTACCAATGATTTAGAGAGAGAGAGAGAGAGAGAGAGAGAGAGAGAGAGAATGAATATCTCATTGCCTCTCTCTTTTTTAATGGTTTCCAACTTTGTTTGCTTCTTTGACTGCTGCTGCACATTGAGAGGCTGTTTGCACAGAACTAACCTACGGTGACTCCAGGATCTCCCTCTTGAATGGCAACAGCTAATTTAATCACCATCATTTTATACATATAGTTATTATGTTTTCCAATACCCATCACTCTGCATTTATCAAGATTAAATGTAATAAAAAAACCACTGAAATTAATCCAGTCAAACAGGACTTTTTTTTCCTGGACTCAGTCTCGGCATATTTAAAAACAAATCCGAGGGGGTGGGGGGGAGCCAAGGGAGAGAGCAGAGGGAATTAAAATGCTGGCAACCATGAAGCTGGGGGTCAGAGAGTAGCTGAGAGGAACTCTACTTCACTCCTCATTAGTTCTTGACTTGCATTTCTGATGGTGTAAACCCTGGATCATAGAATCCTAGAGCTGGAGGAGACCTCAGGAGGTCATCAAGTCCAGCCCCCGTGCAAGGCAGGACCGATCCCAACTGGATCATAGAGTGCCTGCCATCTGAGACAGAGGGGCATAGTTATTTCACAAGCCTGGCAAGGTGTAAAATGTGGACGCAAATATATTCAGACATGAAGCAGTTCGCGGACAAGGACGCATGCGGTTGAGATTTTTGTAAAAACTGAAGCACGAACAACTCAGGCTCTTTTCTGGGTGGTATTCAACGCCTAGGTTTCTTGTGTCCATGTGTTCAAGCCAACATGCATAGAATCATAGACTACTAGGACTGGAAGGGACCTCGAGAGGTCATCGAGTCCAGTCCCCTGCCCTCATGGCAGGACCAAATACTGTCTAGACCATCCCTGATAGACATTTATCTAACCTATTCTTAAATATCTCCAGAGATGGAGATTCCACAACCTCCCTGGGCAATTTATTCCAGTGTTTGACTACCTGACAGTTAGGAACTTTTTCCTAATGTCCAACCTAAACCTCCCTTGCTGCAGTTTAAGCCCATTGCTTCTTGTTCTATCCTCAGAGGCCAAGATGAAAAAGTTTTCTCCCTCCCCCTTGTGACACCCTTTTAGATAGCAGTTTTCAGATATCAAGTCCCCCCTCAATCGTCTCTTTTCTAAACTAAACAAACCCAATTCCTTCAGCCTTCCCTCATAGGTCATGTTCTCTAGACCTTTAATCATTCTCGTTGCTCTTCTCTGGACCCTCTCCAAGTTCTCCACGTCTTTCTTGAAATGCGGTGCCCAGACCTGGACACAATACTCCAATTGAGGCCTAACCAGCACAGAGTAGAGCGGAAGATTGACTTCTTGTGTCTTGCTCACAACACACCTGTTAATGCATCCCAGAATGATGTTTGCTTTCACACTGCTGACTCATATTCAGCTTGTGGTCCACTATAACCCCTAGATCCCATTCTGCCACAACGCCCTGACTTGAAATGAAGTGCTTAAAAAAAATTTCCTACTATCGCTCCCAACACACCCGGAGGTAGGGAATGACAGCAGTTGGCCAAACTAGGCCAAAGCACAAGCAGATGTGGAGAGAAAGAAAAAAACTGGCAAAAAAAGCATTTGCTCCCGGCAACTAGAAACGCTGAACATGTTAAGCTTTGTCCATATTTAACCTTAACTTTTCACAGGTCGGTGTGTTAGAAGCAGCGCAACGCTAACGCGGGAGGAGGCAAAGTACTGAACGTGGCACTGATAAGAGTCTTACGACTCTCAGAAAGAATATGTTTTAAGTGGAAAAAAAGTATCACTTTCTCGGAAGGCATATATCCCTCTAAGGACACAGGTTAATCCTTTCTTTTATCCACAAGGCACACTATCTCCAGGACTCAGACTCTTACTTTGTGATAAAGGATTCCTGGCTGGGGCCTACAGAGGAGAGAGGTCGATTGAAAACTTCTGTTTCACTCACATGCAGCAGGACAAGTTAAATACCCAATTAAAAAACTAATTTATTCATGAACAGAGTCAAGGATACTGAAGACAAGCATGCTCAGATATGGCACAAGATGGGCTTAATTAATCTAGAGAAGACGGAAGGGAGGGGGGCGGGGGAAGATTTGATAGCAGCCTTCAACTACCTGAAGGGGAGCTCCAAAGAGGATGGAGAGAGGCTATTCTCAGTGATAACCGAATGGTTTCAGGTTGTAGTGAGGGAGGTCTAGGTTGGATATTAGGAAAAACTATTTCCCTAGGAAGATGGTGAAGCACGGGGATGGGTTCCCTAGGGAGGGGGTGGAATCTCCATCCCTAGAGGTTTTGAAATCCTGGCTTGACAAAGCCCTGGCTGGGATGATTGACTTGGGGTTGGTCCTGCTTTGAGAAAGGGGCCGGACTTGATGACTCTTGAGGTCTCTTCCAGCCCTAGGATTCTACGTCATGGCTGCAGTCTCAACTACAGCAGAACCAAGCACTGGCTATTCCAAAACAAGAATTCTGACTTTAGACGAGTCTAATGGTGATCATATAGTTTAAAATTTAAAAATGTATATTTAAAACTTACCATATTGGTCCTATCATGCACGCATGCATGTATAACTTTATTCACATCCAGGTCTCAGATGACCATCCATGTAAACGAGTCCTGCGTATAGGTGTTTGTAGGAACCAGCAGTGAAGTTATACTGCAACCAACACTAAGCACGTTGAGATGGAAATACAAAATACTATCTTTATACTACATAAAAAAAGCTAGTCCTGTTGACAACTCAGTAACGAACCAATTCCGGACATGGAATTAGAAGATATGACTTTGGTTTGGAGATGTAGTCTCCCTCTGGCAAGATGCTGTCATTAAAGAATGTATGGCTGTCTTAATGAAGGTTTCAGAGGGGTAGCTGTGTTAGTCTGTAACTTGAAAAATGCGTAGTCCTGTGGCGTCTCAGGCTACGTCTAGACTACAAGCCTCTTTCAAACGAGGCTTTTTCAAAAGAGAGCGTCTAGACTACAAGCAGATTTTTCAAAAAAGCGAGCTGCTTTTTCCAAAGAGAGTCTAGACACCCTCTTTCGAAAAGCCACAGTTTGCATTCAATAGCGCCTTTTTTCGAAAGAATACTTTTGAAAAAAAGGCATTATTCCTTGTAAAATGAGGTTTACCGTGATCGAAAAACTGCTGCATTCTTTTGATTTACTTTTGAAAGAACGCGGCTGCAGTCTAGATGCAGGTGAAGCTTTTTTTGAAAAAAGGCTACTTTTTTTCGAAAAAACCTTGTAGTCTAGACACACCTTCAGAGACTAACATATATAAATAGTATCATGAGATTTTGTGGGGGAAAAAAAACCTTTTCATGAAAACTCATGATACTGTATATTTGTTAATCTCTAAGGGTGTGTCTACACAGCACCCTAAACTCAAAATAAGATATGCAATTTGCGCTACGCAAATTGCATATCTTATTTCAAATCTCTTTCAAAACAGCTTATTTTTGAAATTTGGCATTTCTACACAGCACCAAATTTGGAAAGAATTGCAATTTCTTGAGCAATCCCTTAATCCTCGTGCAACAAGATTTACCGGGATGGCGAAACAGTGTGCTCATTATTTCAAAAAATATTTCAAAACAATGGGTAGCTTGTGTAGACACAGGGTAGCTATTTCAGGATTTCACTGAAAGTACCATAAACATTTCTATTCCCTGCTTTCTGCATTGAGTGGAACACAATGCTGCACAATTGTGTAACGGAAGAGGAAATTTGTCGTCATTTCAAAGACATGTCCATACAATCTATGGGCCTCCTCTTCGTTAGGTGATTAGGATTTCTGCCAGTGACCAAAACTGAAGGAGGAAGCCAGTTTTCTCTATAGTCATAGCCTATCATCAGATTGGTGCGGCAGAGTAGCAACACAGAAGACACTACTTTTTTTTCTGAACTTTAACTTGTGCTGATGTGACACAAATCCCACATTATCAATATGCCACTAGCGGGTTTGCTATCCCCCGCTACAGAACAGAATTAGCATGACTTAGTTGTACCATAGTTCCTCTACTGCAGAAATATTTTTCTATAGTTCACAAAAAAAGTCCTTGTGTATTTGGGGCATGAGGACCTGGTTTCTATATTTTCCATCCCCAGTTCAGAGTAGTCGCATTGTCACACTGTTACACAACGACAATGGCTCTACTACCGAAGGATGTACTAATATGCCACTTCGGTTAGCTATCGTTTGAAAAGCATTGTCACCAAGGTTGGAGAATGAATTAATTCCGGGTTTTTCAAATTTGGGTCATGGACTCCTCACAGAAAGCCACTGGGGGGCGGGGCGGGGGGCAGTCTGCGACACTTTGTTTACCTTCAAGCTCTGGAGCCACAGAGCTGCGCAACTCCCGTTGGCCAGGACTTGCCATTTCCAGCCAATGGGAGCGGCGAAACTCTGGGATCTGAATGTAATTGGTCTCCAGGATTCATACCCATGAGCAGATACTAATCAACTATTCCAATTTTATAGCATCCGACTTTTTTTTTTTTTAAATTACATATTATGACCGAGCCTAACCTGAAGTTCTTTGTATGGCTTCCAAATTCATTTTCCACACATAATGATTCTGGGCTGAATAGTCTGATTTGGAGATACTACACACACTTAAAAAGCACTGCCAGTCGATAGAAAGCAATCACCGGTACACAAGACGTTAAAATTTAATATCACCAAGGAAAATTGATGCTTTTTGATCACAACCTGGGACATATATTGGACACCTATTTAAGTGATTGCATAGCCTACAGTAGGATAGCCTGACGTTTTCAAGCAACAGTGAATGCTACAGGCTGTCAAAGCCCAATTATGTACTTGACAATTATGTCACGGTGGTTAAGTGGTTTGGATGTTCCTGCAAGTCATCAGGAAGGCTTGCATAGCAGAGGTCTGGATTTCTGAGACTCAGAAAAAGGCAGGAATCCATCTCAAGGATTTATTGCAGGTGAGGTTATACAAAATTAAACCACTCCGAAAACGGAACCAGCACAGCAATGGTATATTCAGAAATGTGACTCTGCCTCTCAGATGGTAAGGACTGAAGGAGCCAAAGGGGGAGCACACCAGTACCCACCATAAAGATAATGTACTCCAAATGCATAGGGGATATGCGGACCTGTAATGGTGCTCTAGCCCACTCCAGCAGGGGGAGAGTTAACGGAAGGCTGGAGGGAGCCTGCACAAACCCAGCCCCTCTGAACACAGCAAGACACAGCCAATCAGGGTCAGGCTGGGCCCTATAAAAGGCTGCAGGACAGAGGGGGACTCTGACCCTGACCAGCAAGGATGAAGGAGCTGGATCCCAGCCTGCCCTGCCCACAGTGGGAGGGAAGAGGGACAGGGGGCAATTGCCCAAGGGCCCAGTGATGCTAAGGGTCCCCGGGCACCCAGCTGCTGCCGCAGCTGGCACCTCCCCCTCTTCCCCACCCCTTTGCACCACTCCCCGCAGCTTTGAGAGCTGGGGGAGGGGTACACTGCGGTGCAGGTTGGCTGCCCCCTGACTCCTCCCCTTCCACCCAATGCCCTTCCCCTACTGGGCACACAGAGCCAGCCCTGCTCACACACCTGGCCCCTGGCCCACAGGGGCAGTCAACCCTGCTGGTCCCAACAGGGAAGGGAACCAGCATCACCTGGACAGAGCAGCACTGGGCAGGCTCAGGGGAGCTGGAGAGAAGCCCCAGGCTAATACCTGGGTTCCCCCTTTCCCCATTGCATTGGAGTGCAGGCTATACAGACAACAGCTTGCCTCTGAGGGAGCTACTGTTTGCTGCTCAGGCATGTGTAAGGACAGCTGATACCCCTGGAACGGGGTGGGAACAGAATGATGGCCACTGCTGAAGACACTGTGGTCCTGGGAGCGATGCAGGTCCACATGGATACAGCCGAGCATTGTACAATGGGGAAGAACAGCCAGAAGTTGTTACACCCAATGGGCAGCGCTAATTTCCAGTGTGGCCAGCAGGAGGCGCCGGCGCGCCAAATCAACCCCATTCCATGACCCCACCGACATCAGTGGCAAGTCACTTGAGTGTGGCTAAGGTTTCATCCTGGACATGTACGGATCTGCTTCTGCAATCCACCTGCGTGAGCCCATCTATCGCTCACACAGTTCGTGACCACTAGAATACACCTTCCTCTTACAGATACATTCTGCCATAGACTTTGTACCTTATGTGATTTACTGCCATCACAGGGTAAGAACATGTCACATGTGTTAATCCTATCTAGAAAGGATAGGCCCACTCAAAACGTGGCCCACTCACCGATCCGAGCTGTCCACGTGAGGCAAAGAACAGAATCCGATCTCAAGAGTTCAAGGCTGTTACTCAGTCACTGTTACAAAAGTAACATGGGTGTATTTCTAATGAGCAATCTGGAGGAGGACTGATTACTTCTTTCCTATGAAAATACCACCACACAAAATCAAGAGAGAATACAACTCTTGAGAAATATCAGAATTATACTATATAAACACAAAACCCAGGTCTTGACAACTGACTTAAACAACCTCTGCTAAGACAGCTTTGGGGACATGTTGAGGTTTTGACCACTGTTTCTCCTCAAATCTGGAAAGAAACCAAGACCTTGTCTATACACAAAAGAGGGGTCCATGCAAGAAATGGTAATTAAGGCATTTGCCTGGAAAATGAGAGATCCAGGTTCAAGAGTCTGGTCCAAATCAGACAGAGCGGGGTATTGAAACCACTACTGGCTATTCTGGATGGTCTAGATCTCTCCTTCTGGTCCTGAGAAAACACCTCAATAGGCGTTTTATGGAAATAGATATATGTCTATACTGCTTTCTTATTGCGCAAAAACCTATGCAAATGAAGCACAGATTAGCATATTGCCATGCTTCATTTGCATAATTAATAAGGAGGCTTTTTGTGCAAGAGGTTTTGGCGCAAAAAGGAGCCATCTACCCAGCTCCTTTTTGTGCAAATCCCTCCCCCCCCCCCCCTTGCGGAAGAGCCCTTCTTCCTCATTTTTTTCCAGGAAGAACGGCTCTTGTGCAAGAGGGGGGTTTTGTGCCAAAAGGAGCGGTGTAGACAGCTCCTTTTTGTGCAAAATCCTCTTGCGCGAAAAAAAGCCTCCTAATTAATTATGCAAATTAAGCACAGCAATGTGCTAATCCGTGCTTCATTTGCATAGGCTTTTGAAGAAAGCAGTATAGCCATAGCCATACTTTCTCACAAAAATTTCTGTTGATTCCTGCACATCATTTTCCCCACCAAAAGCACTGACAGGTTCCAGCCAGCTCTACCCATGTCTGAGTAGTGTATTTGTATTTTGAGAAAACCTTTACCAGGATGCACTCCAAAAGTCTGTGAAGGAAAATCAGCAGTCATTGGCTACATGGGCAAGTCCTTTCATGGGTTAAAAGATAGGAAACCAAGGGTAGGAATAAATGGTCGGTTTTCACTGAGGAGAAAGATAAACAGTGGTGTCCCTGAAGAATCAGAACTAGGACCTGTTCTGAACATATTCATTAATGGTATAGGAAAAGGAGAGGCAAAGTCAGTAGCTGACAAAAAATGATTCAAGATCATTAAGTCTGAAGAGCCACAGACATCCCACAAAACTGGGTGACTGGGCAACAAAAGGGCCGATGAAATTAAAAATTGATATGTGCAAAGTAATGCACGTTGGAAAACAAATCTCAACGATATATAGTGATTGGTTCTGACATGGGCAGTGGGTGAACCAGCGGTTAGGGAAGGCTGCCTCCTTCCCTTCCCAATAGAGGCCCTTCCCCTCCCCATTTAACCCCCTGCTGGAGCCCAGAGCTTACCCTCCATTGTTCTCCCCCTCTCCCCCCGCCCCGCACTCCCTCCCCCGCCCCAACTGCAGGAAGCCCTGCTGTGAAGCAAGTAAGAAATTCCAGTTTCTGTGAGTTTCTAGAAGACATTCTGAAACAAGTCTGCGCATCAGGTGTGTGCTTTGAAATGCTCCCAATAAAAAATCCTGGGAGTTTTCCCTCCATTCGATCAATGTTTTACCTTTGACGGTAAATCAATACTGGTTGAAAAGTCACAGCATGGCATTTCTGTGTTCTTGCATGTTTATGTAGCAAAGCAAGGTCAGTATTTATCCAAAAGCCATTTGGTTTTTACAAAGAACATTAACCTTGTAAATCCAGTTTCATTAAGCATAATACAGCTTGGTTTCTGTTCTTTAATCCTCAACACAATATTCTAACCTAGCCACAGACACATGCTTTAGCATCCAAATCTATCCAGAGCTTACCTTGTGATGAAATGAATATAAAATACAATTTACTCTTTTCATTTCTTTTAACAAAAGGTACGGCTAGATTACAAGTTTTTGTCAGAAAAAACGACGCAAAATGCACTCCGCATTTTGCGTACCTTTTTCCAATTCTTGTGTCAGAGGAGGCTTTTCCGACATTTAGCCCATCTTTACTGGGCCAAATGTCAGAAAAAAACCTCTTTCGGAAGCCCCCTTTTTCCGTGTAGAACAAGGAATACAGGGGCTTCCAAAAGAGCGTGTTTGCTCCTCTGCTAAAAAAAAGCAGAAGCGCAAACACGTTCCCTGGATGCGGCATTTTTTTCGGGATACTTCTGCTATCCTGAAAACCCCCTGCAGTCTAGCTGTACCCAAGGAGATAATCAGTCTGGTCATCTTCAGTAAAAGTAGCCCCATTGATCTGAAGTCCAACTATGTACATTATAATCATCTTGACATAATTACAACCTTGGCAGAGCAGTTGACATTAGATCTGGCAGAAGTCCCATGCAACTGCTTACAAAACAGCATTTGAAACCTCCTTATAGGGAAGGAACAATTGGACAACTCTTCATTCTTTCTCCCTCTCTCTTTCACTCACTCACATACAGACACCATCCTCCCTACAAATCTGAAGACAATAGCGGTCCAAAGTATCCTCTTTGTAAATTCAGTCCTTTCCTCGCTAATTAGGAGTAAAATTTTAAAATATTTATAGCTCAACTATTAATTGTACCGATTCACAAACCTTTAAAAAAATCTGTTCTGCATAACCTATTGCCAACATTATGTTGATACAGAATAGCAAACACGTTCATTGGACAATACCAAATCCAGATAGGACATATTACACGTAGGTATCAATACTAGAATTCATCATACCCACAATCCTTTGCAAGCACACCAGCTCTTATAACTAAACTTTTTACAAGTCAGTACTTAGCATTCCTCATGGGTTGTAAAGTGCTGTGAGTGTAGATATGGGGTAGCAGTAGGGGATATTCAAACATCATTAAACCAAAGTCTGATGGTGCTAGGCAGGGGTTGCTGCTATACTGGAGATGCAATGTTAAGTGAGGATTTAAACTGCAGTATTAAAGTTCCCACGGGGAGAGGGCAGAGAGAGAGAGAGAGAGAGAGAGGGATCTCTTTCTTTCTCGCTGTCTGTGTGTGCACGTGCACGTAAGAGTAAGAATACTAATCTTACGGTTCTTATTTTTATGCATACTACCCACCCTTTTTATTTTTTTAAACAAAACATTTACCACTTTTCCAGCTGTGCCCTTCCTCTGAGCTCTCTTTTACTACTGTGTATTTCACTGGAATTATAGGTCTGTCTCTACTTACAGTCTGCGTTGGAGCTCAGCCAAGAAACCATACTCGTCAGTTGTGGTTACTACCTTGCCAGCTAAATTCCCCCAGCAATTTTCACTTGGGACAACATTTTTCACATTTGGCTACTGTCGCTATGTCTAGACCGCAGGCTTCTTTTGGAAGAAGCTTTTCCAGAAGAGATCTACCCAAAAAACTTCTGAAATAGAGAGTCCACTCTGTAAAA
>JANRFK010000351.1:11783043-11797916 GCA_030068395.1 Apalone spinifera | reverse complement strand
TTCCGAAAATGGGATTGGAAGAAGATTTGTCAAATTTGCATATCTTCTTTCAAATGCTATGGGCAGTCTAGACATGCCCTTAAAGACTAACAGATGTATTCGGGCATGAACTTTCGTGGGTCAAAATCACTTAATCAGACACACTTGAATGGAAATTACAGTAGTGGGGACATCTATATATACTAGTATCATCAAAAGAAGGGAGCTACTGCTCAGTGGGAGAGGTCTAGGTTGGATAGTAGGAAACACTATTTCCCTATGAGGACGGAGAAGCACTGGAAGGAAGGGGGTGGAATTTCCATCCCTAGAGGTTTTGAAGTCCCAGCCTGACAAAGCCCTGGATGGGTTGATTTAGTTGGGATTGGTCTTATTTTGGGCAGGGGTCTGGACTTGTTGACCTTCTGAGGTCTCTGCCAACCCTCAGATTCTAAGTGTAGGACCAGCATTAACACGATCAAATTAGGACTGAGAATTTATAGTTACCTCACAACAAAGGCAATTTTCCCTCTCTTGGTATTCATACCTCCCCATCAGCTGCTGGGAGCGAGGCTTATCCACCCTGATCATTAACACTGGTCCTACCCTTGAAAAGTAACTCCCTTCTTTGGAGATCACCCAAGGAAATCTGTGGCAGATGAGGGAGGCAAACCAAATTTGCAGAGCCCTATACTGACATCATCTCTTCTCTTGTTCTGTCATCAATTCTTTTCCTTTTCAAGGCCCCCATTATCTGGCCTACAGTCCTACCAACAAGACTAATTAGGTCTTGTATAGTGGCTCTAGCTATTTCCTAGGCACCAGGTCTATATGAACTCTGACATCATGCAAAATTCCTTGCATCCCCCTCCCATGCTGGTGAAATTAAATGGAAGTCCATTCGTGATGATAATGCCATTTAACAGTTGTCAAGACCGATTTTAAAGGCGGCAGGAGTTTAAAGTTCCAGACAGTGAGCTTTATTCTTTTTTATAACCACCCAGGGAATCCATAAGATGAAGATATTCTTTTGAAGTTTCCTTTACAAACTCAGACACGGAGACGTGACACTCATACTTTGAGAGGTAATAAGTTAGTTGTGCACCACATTTCTAAGAATCCCCTAATGATGAAACAGTTGGTATGATTCTGTGGATTTCCTTTGCATAACCAGACTAATGCAGCTTCCAAGTGAAAGACATCCAGCTAGGTCACCCGGTTTGCTTACCTGTTAGAGTGAGATTATTTTCTAACTGTCAAGGTGGTTAAACACTGGAATAAATTGCTTGGGGAGGTTGTGGTATCTCCATCACTGGAGATATTCAAGAGCAGGTTGGAGAGACACCTGTCAGGGATGGTCTAGACCATGCTTGGTCCTGCCATGAGGGCAGGGGACTGGTCTTGATGACTTCTCAAGGTCCCTTCCAGTTCTAGTTGTTCTATGATTATTTTTTGTGTGTATCAGTTAGACTCCCTAATCAAGGATCCGAACACCATTGTGCTAGATGCTATGCAAACACAACCCCCCTACAAAAAAAAAGTAAACTATCTGGAACAGGGAGGCTTGGAAAGAAATTGTTGATGGCCTATGCTCCCATAGGAGCTAAGGTCAAAAGAGATGATTTGGGACAGGAAGCAAGTATAGAACAAGGCACAACAGATGGAGACAGACAATGGGAAAGTAACAGGGCAATTGTGAAACAATTCTCATCATGACACGTGGTCATCTCAACACCCTTGGAGCCTAACAACTCTAAGTTTCTTTGTAAGAAACATGGCAAAGGACAGTTTTAAGGAGGCTTCTGAAGATAGCTTTAGAGATGTTTATGTTCCTCCTAAGAACAATGGGCCGCATGAGAGAAAGCACAGAAGTGCTTTTTACATTTTCAAACAAGCACATAATGGAGGTTGGCATCATGGGCTGACCTGCAAAATCTAGAGTTACAGCAGTTCATGCATGTACAGCTCCTTCAAAAATAATGTTCATTTACCCATTATTTTGTTTATTCCAAACAAAGTAGCATGCCAAAAGAACAGCAGATGTGCTGATCTCACTACATCACCAAGGACCCATCTGAAATATCTGGGAGTTACTGGAGAACTTTAGAATAAAAAAAAAATCATTCATCTAAACATTTATTCTAACCCATTCATTCTTCAGCAATCCAAATGAATATTATAATAAATATCCTTGAATTCATATGATCTAAGAACAGCAGGCTACAGAGCTGACCTAACAAATGCAACAGATCAGATAAAACCTACAAACACTTTATAAAGCATATATGTAAAGAAAACCAATTGGGCCTGCACTGAACTACAGAAGAAAAATCTCTTTTCGTTCAGGATGTTGATATGTTAAAATAAGCGATTAAACATTACTTTAGAGAAAAGACTTTTGGGGAAAAAAATGCCATTAAGAAGAAAATAAAGTTCTCTGAGAATGGTGAAATCAAAGCAAACTACATTGCCGGCAAGAGAAAGCATATATAATGAACCATGTCAAAGTTGATCCTCACGAATTCTCGTGAAGTTGAATATAACTCCAACAAAGGAAAACCAATGAAAGAAACTTATGTCAAACTCAGGAACCTCGGTCAACACTGCAACGTTGTGAGTCAGAGCCAGACATTTGTGCTGCTTCATCTTGCTTTGGCAACCTGCAGAGACTCGATAGTCCATCCCGATGGACATAAGCAAGTACTCTCATTGCCCCGAAAATATGGATTTAAAGACGGAAAACAAACAAGCAGGGTTATGAGCTATCCAGTGGCACTCAGCAATTCATCGGCACACCTGGCATTTTAATGTTAGACTGCCCTGCTTCCTACCCCCGCACCTAGTGGACAGGATTCTTCCCCAGCAAGTAGGGGATCTTCCTCATTATCTCCTGGAATATTTCCCCTCCGCTCCACAGCCCAGCTCTTGTATAGACATCCTGAATGGTCCTTCAACAATGGTGGCAGCTCTTCTAAACAGCCTACTATTCTTTTCTACCTCAGTGTTCATCTTTGAATGATGCGAAAGGGACAAATATCTTCCGTTCCTCATACCCTCTTCCCCCTTTTACTCCTTGTCTAAACTTTAACTATATTGCTTAAGAGTTTTGCACCAATCTGTGTTTAAAAAAGTAGGACTGTTTGCATAACAATTTGCCCAAAGGCCATCCAAATACTTGGATATTCATAAAGCGCTACAGCATGAGTGGCCAGAAGTCCATTTGATTATCAAATTGGTATTTTAAGGCAGTAATAAATTTGCAAAAAATCACTACAGAAACCTAAAAACGCTGCAGTTTTCTGAACCTAATCAAGGAAGACTACTCAGCAAGTTCTGTTAAGCTCGCGTGACGGGCATATTTCTGCCAACTCATTTATAACAGGACTCCATTCCCGAAACAAGAAAAAGGAGCCGAGACTACATTAAATGTCTTAAACTTCAACCAAAGCAAAGAGGAGTCCTGTGGCACTTTAGAGTCTAACCGATTTATTAGGGCATACACTTCTCTGGGTAAGCTTCTGCCCTAATAAATCTATTCGCCTCGAAGGTGCCACCAGTCTCCTCATTGATTTTGCAGATGCAGGTTAACACAGCTTCCCTCTGAGATTTAAATGGCAGCATATTCCATGTGAAAGGTTAACAGCACGACACTTCAGGTTGTGTTTGCACATCAGACATTTGTAATCTAACGACAATGAACTTTACCCCAACTCCATTCCATAGGGCATGTTTACCCAATAGATGCAGTACAACTCCGCAAAGAGTACCCACTGTACAAGTGCAGTACAGGTTGAACCTCTCCAGTCTGGCACTCTGGGGACCTGACCGGTGCTGAACCAGAGAATTTGCCAGACCACGGGAGGTCGATATTGTCTAGCAGCATCACCAACACTGCCACTGTTTGCTGGGCTCTTAGAAGATATTTAGGGGTAAATTAGAGCTAAATAACAGCACAAAATACAGCCAGGACTGGTGGCTATAATCAAGCTTTATAGGACTGTGGGAAACTTGGCCACACCCATGGTAAGTGGACATCCGGCTAACTAACATCATGCCGGACTATTGAAGTTGCCAGACCAGAGAGGTTCAATCTGTATAAACACCTGTCAGGAAAAAAAAAATCTTAAAACGTAGAACACACACAACAGCCCTACCAAATGGGCAAAACAAAGTATTTTGCTTGGTCAAGGTCTCTCAGCAGGCAGAGCTCTGAACAGAACCTAAGCATCTTAAGGCCACATACCCGTGGATCAATGCACCGGAGTTCAATCTTCCGGCATTCAATTTAGCAGGTCTAGTAAGGACCCGCTAAATAGAATGCTGAGAATGCCCCCATCAGTACCAGTACTCCTTGCAAGGACTCAGGGAAGTTGACAGGAATGTTTCTCCCCTCGACCTCCTGCCATGGGAACAGCATCAGAGTTCAAATAAAGGTACATTGACTCCATCTACGCAATTAATATAGCTGGAGTCGCGTATCTTAATTTGAACTTGTCCCCTAGCATAGACCTGGGTTTAGTCACCATTAATCTTCCACAAATTACCAGACATTTCAGTTTCATATATATCTAAACAAGGAGGATGGTCTTGATCACCAAAATAATGATCTGCGACATGTGAAAAGTCAGCTGGAAACTGTGTCCCTCCCTCCCCCCACGCATTTCCTGAAATGGTATTCCTTGCCTACTGAATATAAAAGTTTAAACTGCTGTTGTGGACCCCCCCCGAGGTATGTTCCGGGGTGTTTATGTCTTGATTGTATAAGTTTGAACGCATGAATTCTATCTCCTGTTTCTTTGTCAGCTAGAATTCTTCTGCGGCTAATTGGAAGCCAGGGAACTCTGCTGCTGGCTTTCCCATCGGCAATTGCAGTGTGCCTCTACTGGAATTTGTCATGATAAAGTCTAGCAAGGTCATTTTAAAGAGAGGCACATAAACAGGAAGAGACACACATACCAGCATGGAATGAGGGAGTACAGGTTATTAATTAGCATAAGAGGACTAAAGGGGAGGTGGTACTCTTGCAGCTTTGCATCACCTACCTCAGCACATTAGTTACGGCTGTGACATGCAACTAAAAAAACCTCATCAGGCAACTGTTCTGTACTCAGCCAGGAACGATGCAGGCTAGGAACAATTTACAGCTTATAAGAAATTGATTTTTTATGCTCTTGTGTGTGTAGGAGAAATCCACAGCAGTGTTTGTTCCCATTTCCTTTTCTAACCATAGGTGAGTGATGCTCAAAACTTTTCCTCCGATTATAAATAAGTGCCTATTGCTTTTTCTTGGCACCTGCTTTTCCCTATCAATGCGAGCCTGGGAACTGGTACCCAAGGCCCTTCCCTGAATGCTCTGTGCTACCACTGTTTTCAGAACCCTCCCTTGCAAAATAAGGAAAAAAAAAAACCCTAAGCGAAGATGCGAGTCATTGGCTATTAAAACAACTTTCCCCTTCTCCCTTTCTTTTCGGCTGTACCAAGTAAGTGCTTAAAGCCTAGTGGTTTATAGATAGTTTCTATAGGAACTGTGCTAGATGAAACCAAGGAGGGCTGAAAATACCCCAAATGGATTTTGCTAGTGCTGTAAACTCAACAGCTTCCTAACTGGTTCTGGTGGGAATAGGAAGCAAGTAGCTACACCAGTGTGAGAACTTGCCAACCATTATTTTAGGACACTAAACCATTTCTACCCACTTCACTGTGGTATTAGTGCACCTCGTAATCTTTACCGTATTTATCCTTTCCATGCCCCTATGTAGGACATAGGTTATTTCCATTTTATAGATGAGGAACTGAGGTATAGACAGTGATTTGCTCTAGTTCACACAACAAATCTGTAGCAGAGCAGGGACCTAAACATCGGTCTCCAAGACTCAGGGCATGTCTCCAGCAGGCTGGAGAAGGATGGCAGGAGACAAATCGCTTGATCGTTGTCTTCATTCCTCCCTCTCTGGGGCACCTTGTGCTGGCCACTGGGCTAGATGGACCTTTGGTCTGACCTAGTACGGCTGTTCTTATGTTCTTAGCCATGTGCTGGATCGACAGGCAGCAATTACATCTAGTAATTATTACATCTAGTATAGACATGTTAAATCAACCACTGATTCATCATCACCATCAACCACCACCACCATAGGCTCAATGCCTGTTGGTGTCCAATGCCTCCCTCATTATTTCCTTCCATCTTTCCCTGTCCAGTGTGGAGTGATTTAGTTTCTGTAGACTAGCTCTACAGAAACTAAATCTACTAGATGATCTACTCATTCTCTGTGGGGTCTGCCTCTCCTGTTCGGACCATCCATCACCAAAGTAAGAGGAATAAGTGGAGTTGACAGAAGAGCATCAGCTGTTGGCTTACTGAGGTAAGCAAACCTAAATATGTTGACTTCAGCTACATTACTCATGTAGCTGAAGTTGCGTAATTTGGGTTTACAACAAACAGTAATATAGCCAAGGCCTCCAACTACAGCCATCTTTCCTCACAGAGTGGTAGCTGTACTGGGGCTAGGAACAATTCCACAGAAGTAAAAATTCAAGAGAGACGTAAAACCTTGTCGAGAAGAAACCAAAGTTTCCCCTTCTATTTTCTAGCATTTTTAATTTAAGATTAAAATCTGAGCGCTCTCAGATTTGGAAATTCAGGGACAAGGTACCATTGCAGAACAGAGAGAAGAAACGTTTATTGTTAGTCCCTCCATTGTACCTGTTCTGAGGCTGGAATATTTCTGTTGCATTTGCTGTTGCATTTGCACTTTCAGCGAGCAGGAATATACTCAACACAACCCCGCGATCATATAAAACCAACTAAAGATTTTTCTCCGGAACAACAAATTATATCCCGCCCCAAACACAGCCCTAGCTGTTGCTAATTTCATTTCACTCCCTGAAGATCAGCCTTGACCATGCCTATTTATCATCATAGGAAATAGTGACCCTAAAAACAGATGCCCAAGAGCCATCAGTGACCTACCAAAGCACGGTTAAGAAGGCCCTGGTCACTGAATAATCACGTCCACAAAAGAATCCAAAGTAGATCCACATATACTGAATATTTGAGTTGTACATTCTGAGAGAGTCATTCACTAAAAGCAGTCTAGAAGGTTATATGTTGATTTCAATATATCAACTCTGAGCTCTGCTCAGTACAGACTATAGACTTTGAGAACTATACCAGGATAACAACAGCTGCTTAGCAACTCTTATCCGAGTTCCCTACTGCAACACACACACTACAGTATTCCTCATTTAACACTATAGATATGTTTGAGAAAATGATTGTGTTCAGTGAAAACGTGTTATGTGAGGTCAAATTTCCCATTGAAAATAATGGAAAAGGTGGGGCTTGCATTTCAAGCGGTGGTGTCTGTTGGGACCGGGACATAAAGTTGGAGGAGAAAGGGACTGGGTTACAGCAGGGAGGGGAGGTGTTTGGCTCTGGGGAAGGAAAGGGGAGGAGGATTGGGTTGGGAGTATGCCCCTGTGACGGGTCTGCGGGGACTCGCACTGCATCTGGTGGGGGGGAGGGGTCACCGGGGAATGGCGCGGTGAGCTGCAAACCCTCCGCCGCTTTGCAGGGAGGTGGGGGAAGTCCTGCGCAGCTACTAGCAATGGGCTGGTTGGGGAAATCGTGTTATTCCGGGGACGGTCGTGTAATTCAAAAAATGTTCCCTAAAAAAAAATCGTGCTATCGCAAAAACGTGTTAAGCGGGCACGTGTTAAATGAGGGATTATTGTAAATTGAATTGCCACCCTTTGAATGCACCATCTATGAGAAGAATTATTTCACATTACATAATTCGAAATATGAATTTATTCACTCATTTCTATAAATGAAATTTTATATTGACACCCCTTTTTATATGTGCAGGAAAACTCCGGTCGTCTGAAGAAGTGGGCTGTGCCCACGAAAGCTCATGATACCATCGACATGTTTTGTTAGTCTATAAAGTGCTACCAGACTATTTTTAAGTTTATCCTGTACAGGCTAACTCGGCTACCCCTGGAAGCTTCTAAAAAAGATTGGTCGATTTACCAGAGCTCTCTGCTCTTCAAAGTTTACAATTGACTTCAGTCTAGTGGTTCTATATGACTCTAGCTGAGGCCATTCATCCCTTAAATACCACTAACGGCTCTCACTAGACATTCTAGATTAATAAGCAAGTTTAAACTTCATATTTCTAATTTCACATACAAAAATGATACATGCACATAAATAGCATGCAGGCGTTCAGGGGATTAGGGTTTCTTGAATGATAAGTGACCCTGTTTTGCATTAAGCATATTTGGGTTATGCATATTCATATTACCATAAAAACACAGCATAGCATGACAGCCAAGTATGCAAAAAGGAGTTCATCTTCTGTACTTCTCTGTTCAGAAATCAGGCTAAAGCTGTACGTCCCCTATTTGTCCTCCAGACACTCCTGTCCTTTCTCTTAACTTTTGATCATCATGCCCTAGTTGCTTGTCCAAGCCTATTCTGGCCTCCCATCAGCTTCCCTTCCCACAGTGTCACCACATGTTTCCCAAAGGATGAAGTCTACAAACTAGATAGTATTTGATTTTGCAGCTGAGCCAAATTTCACAATTGGAGAAGAGAGTCTTAGGACATTGGACAACTGCTTATGTCTGCAGACACCAAGAACTGCTTCTTTGGCTAGGTGTATTACACCAGGTCTAGACTAGACCCAGAAAGTCAGCTTACATAAATAACATAGCTGGAGTTGGCATATCTTAAGTCAAGCTCGGCACCATCTTCACAGTGGGACACTGACAGGAGGAAACACTCCCGTCAGCTTCCTATGCTACTTGTGACTGTGTAGAGTACAGGTGCTGACTGGACGCACCCTTGGCATTCAATTTAGCAGGTCTTAACTAGACCCACTAAATCAAATGTCAGAATATCGATCTGTGGCTTGTAAGTATAGACGTAGCTTTAAGCACTTTCATGGGTGTTTGGATCTTAAAGCATTGCATACTGGCTTCCTTGCAGCTTTTTAGAGGAAATTTGCCCTGGGAAATGAGGCAGCTCAACATTTTCCATTACCATCCCCATGCTTGCCCCTGCTCCACAACCTTTCCTGGATTTATCAACATGTCCCTCTCTCCCCATCTGCGAAAATTAAATTCCCCACAAAACAAATTCTGTTACTCTTTATTTAATGATTTACTATCTCACCAAAAAAAACAAGCAGACGTCTTGAAATTTGCCATTTAGATTCTTCAAGAGGGGATTTTGTTTATTTTTAGCCCTTGTGTGTGCATGCTCACACACATAAAGAACAATTAAAGAGGGAAAATATCAAGTAGGCAAAGTCCTCTTTTCCTGGAGAGGCTCTGTTTCTCATGTTAAGCTGCTTTGGAGGTTAAGTACGACAGGCCGAGATAATGGAATTTTGTAAGTTGCATGATCGTGCGGCAGGTGCGATGCAGGTGCAATATAACGTGAGCATCGTGTGGACATTATTTGTTTTCTTCCTGACAGGTGCACCTTTTCTCTCCACAGGATCGCAGAGACTATAACTATCAGTGACATTCTGACAGCAAAAATTCACTCAAGAATAGCTCTGTTGAGTTACTGATGGTTATGATTTCATTCACAGGGGTTATATGTTGGCAAATCACTGCCGGAGCGGTTGGAAGTCGTGTTCTGAATTCAGCTCCTGCCCATCCATTCTGGGGAAGCACATGGATCAAGTGGGCTTCTAGGAAGAAGGGGAGAAAAAGATGAGGCAGGGAGATGTCAAGACATTTTTGGGGACAAGACCGATGTTCTGCCTTCAGAAAGAAGCTCCCTTCCTTCGCCACCATCTCGGCAAAAGCAGCTAAAGAATATTTATAGAGCATGTTTTCTTGACAGCACTTTCAAAAAATATGAGAGAGAGAGCAGTCAGTTTTCTCCACTCTCCTCTTTCACTAAAGTTGCTAGTGCCCTTTGAAAATATGAAAGAGCTCAAGAGCTTTCATATTTTCAAAGGGCAGAAGAGCTAAAGAGCACTCTTGTATTTCAAAACACACCGAGAAATCAGTTCACATCTGCTGAAATTGTTCACTTGGTAAAGGTAACACCGGCTAGAAATGTCACTTAGTTACAGTCTACCTTATTTTGAAGGGATGAGGGGGCTCACTGGTCACCATTTACCACATTTGACACGGCCCTTTTGTGTCCTGCAGCTGCAGCATCGAACAAAGAATCTACCACGTTCGGCATTTGTTACCTGTTCACATTTAAAGCTTTCATCTCAAAAAGTAGAGATTAGCAACAACGGTGCTCGTGAAAGGTGCTCCGTGACAATACTGAAGGCTCCCAGGTAAATGCAGAACCGAAATAGTACCCAGAACATGGTTGGCTTTCAATACGTCATACGTATGGACAGCAATGCTGCAAAGTATTGACACCACAGCTCTGAGGGAGACTCATTCCTTATTCGCAGTCAGTCTTTGGCCTGTCTGCTGAACGGATGACCAAGATGATCAATGCGACAAGCAATGGTAGCTCCAGCCCATCTGCCTGTTGGTGGAGACCTTCATCTGATTTCAGAAAGAACCAAATGGGCATCAAATGGTAACAAAGCTCAGACATTAACCAGGACTCAAACTTGCCTCAAATCTTCTTCTGAAATTGCCTGGCCCTCCAGCCATGCCACAGAAAGCACAGCATGGTTTTGGGGGAAGTATAGAGATCTGTTTGGGCAAGTGAAGTCAGGGAGGGAAAAAGGGAACTCATTTGGTTGGTTTTATTGATCATCTGGCTTAGTGGATTCATTATTTTGTTGCTAGGTGATCACCATTTGCAATTCATAGAATCATAGAACACTAAAACTGGAAGGGACCTCGAGAGGTAACAAGACCAATCCCCTGCCTCACAGGAGGAACGAGCACCATCTAGATCATCCGTGATAGCTGTCTGTCTAACGTGCTCCTACATATCTCCAGTGATGGAGGTTCCACAACCTCCCTAGGTAATTTATTATATACACATGGACAACAGTAGATGTAATAACCCATTGGAAGCTACATAATGGCATTTTGTGCATTACTTACTTATAAAGAACTAATACAATACAATATTGAATTAGACCCTGTCTGAAGTCAGAAGAGTTCTACAATCATTCACGTCCTCCCTCCCCACGGAGCTAATCAATCTCATTGAGACAGACAACATGCTACGTGGAATTTCTAGGTTATAACTGGATGTTGAAAACTATTCAAGATCCTACTGTTGTCTCTATAAAGAGATCCATTTACTTCAGTGTGCACCAAATCTAGCCACTGGGGCCTTACCCTTTGTACCATAGAAGTCAATAGGAATTCTGCTAGTGACTTCAAAGGGAGCAGGATTAGACCTGTAACATGCAGACTATCAGTTTTGTTCTATTCCTTCTCTTTCAATCCCATCACATCTCCTGGCAAAAGGAGAGGCAGGAATTGGCTGGCACATAATTTGTAGGATGTGAAACTCTGGTAATTAGCCTGAGCTGTTAAAAGGTCACATTTCCCTACAGCTCAAAAAATAAAGCTCTCCACAACCATAATGAAGTGTTATAGAACCAAAGAATGGAACTGGCATTTAGACAATTAAAGCAAAGTTATCGATCTTAACAAAAGTCAAGGTAGCCCATTAACAAGTCCCAGATTCAATCAAAATATAGCAAGAATATTTAAATTGTAGCATAAATTAGATCTGTAACAGTCTTTATAGGAAGAGGCAAGATAAGTAGCAAAGTTATCTTTGGAAAAATCTATTAGTACTAATGGAGCGATAATACTTTTAGATTCATGGATGCCGACAGATTAAATTCTTTCAATTCATTTTTTTTTATTTGGTTAGCTCATTTGACATTGAGTAAGTCCTAGATTCTATAGTGAAGTGTGAACAGTGGGCATTTCTCTGTTGCTATGACAAAATCGTGCACTCCTGGCATGCTTTTTTTTTGGGGGGGGTGCCCAAGCATACCACACACTGCCCCCAAATGGCAACTGGGGTAAATAAATTGGTTTTTAATCTTAAAAATAGAAGTACTACAGCTCAAAAGTTCAACTAAATATTGCCTCCGATGTAAGAGAGGCTGCAAAAGGAGAAATAAGAAAAACAAATATTATAGAAAAATGTGTGTGTTTAAACATGTACAGTCTCTCCCCGTAATATAGGGTTGATATGAGTGGTCAGCCTCACTTTAGGATAGTGGTTCCCGCTGCAGGGTAGGCATAACCCTGGGAACACACAGAGGTCCTCCAGGCGGTACATCAACTCATCTGCATACTATATTTGCCTAGTTATACAACAGGATACAGGAATAGAATCCATATGGAGAAAAACTTAATTGGTGCTGGTGCTTCACTGCCTCCCAGAATGTCAAAGCTCACAAGTAAAAAAACAGGCTCAAACTATCACTCCGAAATGCAAATAAAATTATTATATTTACGTTCCAATCAATTCATTTTATAATTATATGGGAGAAAAGCGAAAGTAAGGAATAGTTCAGCAATAGAGTGCAGTGACACTTCTATATTTTGGATTACAAGTAGTTCTGGGGTGAGGCAAAACTCGGGGAGTGCAACACAAATCGGACTCCTGAAAGGGATACAGTACTCTGGGAAGGCGGAAGATCACTGCTTTAGGAGGAGAAGAGGTCGTCTGTTTCTCTGTCTCCAACAGCAGAGCTGGTTGGAAATTTTTTGATGAAAATGTTTGTGTCTGTTGCAAAATGAGAAACCTGTCTAGAAAAAGAAATCCATTCTAGAGTTGGGTGCAGAATAGGCAGTAATCTAGCAGATTACTGCCTAGGGTGTGGAAAGCCCACTCACCTAGGGTGTGGAAAGCCCAGATCAAGTCCCAGGCCTGAAAGAGACAGTGCAGGGACTTGATCCTCAAAGTGTCTTGCAAAACAGAGCGGTTTTATGCCCAGCCCCTTCCAGTATTACTCAGGGTTCAGTCAACATAGAACTTGATCCTTGTTAAATGCAGTTGTGTTGATTTATGCCAGCTGCAAATCTGGCCCTTTGGGACTCACATGATTCCACTACTTTCTGGCAACATAATACACAGGAAATTATAGTACGAAGACCAGTTTTCCCAAATAAATCCAATTTATGACAACTACATAAACCATCTCTTCAAAAAACCACCAAAACAAAACAAAAACAAAACATCTTTTGTGCACGCTGAATGGGACTTACCCAAACTTAAATACTATGTCAAACGCGGGGTAAAGTTAATTCAGTTCCTGAATAAGAAGGATATTTGAACATCTCTCTAAAAAGGTACTCAACTCTCAGAACTACATCATATGCATGGTGGTATCGGGAGCATTATCTGGAAGCTTTCTGTTAGAACATAGTGCCAAAAAAGGCAAGGCATATATTAAATTAATGCACCACCTAGCGTCTTCTGACTGTCCACTGCATTCATTAGTCAATTCCAGTACAACACACTGACAAGCAAAGGTGTTGCTAAATGCTATGTAGAATTAACGTTGAACTCTAAATAAACCATTTACATTGTATACATTTATGCAAAAATGAACAGAAACTAGAGTCTCTCTCTCTCACACACACACACACACACCCCTCTCTGACATTATATACTAGCAATAAAAATCTCCTGAATTAGGAATTTCATACATAATATTTCGAAGGGTAATGTCTATCCTCAGATTTACAGCAGTTTTGGTTTTGGCCTATTACCAAGAAATCGCGAGGCATTTGTCACCATAAAAGCCACGTACGCCTGTGTGATTGTGTAGATTAGATAGGATTTTATATAAAAGGTTGAATTCAATTAAGGAGAGCAAATTCATTTCTAGTATACAATTTATTACTAAAGCTAATCTACTGAAGAAAAGATTCTAGGAGTAGTAGCTCATAGGTAAAAACAATTCTCACTTAAGCCATGTATGCCTATTTTACATTTACTCTCTGACTTTTACTAACACAAATGCTCACAAAAAAAAATGTAGTTTCACAAAGGCCCTTTTACTAGATAAAAAGTTACACTTATCCGACTAGGAAACAGGTAATAGAATAAGACTGGCAACCACAAATAGGCAATTAAGTTCAGATTTTTCTCTCTCTTCCCGACCCACACTCACAAAACATGAACCAACTGAAATATATATATAAAAAAGATCTCATTCTGCCTGGCCATTCTCCAAACGGAAAGGCAACATTCAAATAAAATATTCACTCGGCATGAGATTTTCAAATTGAAAAATTCAATGGGAGTTAGGCATCTAATTCCCTTAGGCTCCATTATAATTCCCAGCTCTAATTTACTTTGTCACTCTTCTGAAAATCCCATCTTCAGCTCTTTACACGGATTCACCCACACACTCTTCAGGTGGAGGAAATGCAATGGTGAATGCAAGAACCCAATCCCCCAGGCACCTCCCCCCCCCACACAAAGAGAAAACACAGCCAATTGGAACAGTGAATTTACATTTCAGTTAATTGCACGTTTGACGCTGCTTCCTGTTATCGGTGCCTCGCAGTATGGCACTATTCCAGGTCACTTGGAATTAAGAGAAGACTGTGAAACTTCATATTGAATTCAGATCAAATACCTGCTGTGGATTCTAGTGTTTGTCATTCCTTTCCTCCTCAATAATTCTAATGAACAGCCATCAGGAGACGGATTTTTGGAAGCTAACCTGCCCTTATCCTACATTGCCAAGATGAGGTCTATTTTGCCGAAGTGAAAGGGTACAGCCAGCCATTTCTACATTGGCTACAAGCAGCGTTACATTGGTCTGCTGAGCCAAGTAAAAAAAATGCACATGCAGCTTGAGGTGATGACTTTTACAAAATCAAATGAGATGATTGATGTCTGAACATCTCTGAGACAATGGCCTATTATGCATTTACTAGCTGGGTATTCTTTCAGACCTAGTGAATACCCG
>JANRFK010000351.1:11756918-11768134 GCA_030068395.1 Apalone spinifera | reverse complement strand
TTGTTCTATCCTCAGAGTCCAAGATGAACAAGTTTTCTCCCTCCTCCTTATGACCTTTTAGATACCTGAAAACGGCTATCATGTCCCCTCTCAATCTTCTTTTCTAATCAATGCACACAAAACAGACATCAGACAGTTTCACAAAGAAAAAACAGTTTCTTGCCATTTCAACCAGAATGGGCATTGTCTCAATGACCTGACTACCTGCATCCTGCTTCAAGAGATTTTAACACAAGACTTCAAAGAGAAGCCTCTGAACTGTCATTCATGCTTAAATTTGACACTTTACGACTGGGCCTTACCAAAGATGCTAATTATCTTACCCATTACAAAGATAGCTTCCCCAATTATCACCTCTAATATCATTATCTCATAGACATTAACCTCCCCCCCCTCATCCCCCTTCTGTTTTAAAATCTGATTTGTCTATTTTATGTGTGTTCACTTTTTTTGATTGTATCCCTTTGGTATATATGGTCATGCCTATTTTCTTCCACAATTTGATCTGAGGAAGTGGGTCTGGCCCACGAAAGCTCATCACCTGTTAGTCTTTAAAGTACTGCATAGTCCTGTCTTTGGTCTGGGATGGCTGTGTTATTGGAAGAGCTGTAGATTGTCTGACAGCAAAAGAATTCACTTTATTTAAAACCCACACACACGGGGGTATTTTCTAGATCCTTAGCCTCTGATGCTAAGTCAGCAATAAATGAACCCTGGCAGCTACTTGGCTTTCAAAAAGAACCATCATATGCTGTCTGCATCTGCCCTACACCGCATGCAAAGGTCTCTGCATCCCTTACAGGGGAACCACCTGCCTCACTGAGCCGATCAGTCCTCAGTATTTTTCTATAGAGGACGAGGTAGAGGAAGACTCAGCCAATCAATGAAGGCAAAGCCCCTAGTCTTGTAAGCTCCCCAGTGCCCATCAGCGCCCCCCCCCCCCCCCCCCCCCCCCCCCCCCCCCCCCGAGTCCAGCTGCAGAGACTCGCAGGCAAAAAAAAAATAAAAAAATAAAAAAATCAGAGAGCAGAACTTGATCCATTTGTAATTTTTTCTTCAAAATTTAAATGATGTAAATATTTGATTGTCTCTCTCTCCTCCTACCCTCCACACCCCACATCTTCTAATACCCCAACCTCTTTAGGACCTAACTTCACATTTGCACAAACCCATCACACAAGCAGCCTTCAGGGGGGTCCTAATCCCCAGGATGCTTCCTTAATATAAAAATTAACAGATGACCATATGGGGCCACTGAATTCATGGACAATTCTGCATAATCCATGACCTAATATCATTAATTACAATAGCCTCTCATTGCAGGACACTTCTGATACTGTAAAAAAAAAATCATAGCAACACACTGAGATGCTAATACTATGAGATGATCTATACAGTGAGTGTGTATATGCATAAGTGAGAGGTTATATCATATAAAAAGGATGAAATATCAAAACAGAAAACTTTCAGAACATCTATTAATATATTTCAGGAATCAAATTGTGACGCTAAACATGCAATCAGATCTGCATGAATGCACCCTCCTACCTTCTCATGCGTCACACTTACTGTTCAAAACTGGGATTCTGTATTTTTTTTAAACGTTACAGAAACAAGTCTTCTACACAATTTGAATCCCAGCTTTCTCATTCTTGTTTACCAGCATGGGTGCTAAGTCTGCTACTCTATGCAGTAAGTGGAGTCATCTAGTGGCTGAAAAATATACTGCATATCAATGCATTACTAAATACTCATATTATTCTTATTACCAGCTTGTAATTGATATCTATTTTCCAAAGCCCAGCAAAAGTTGCTGGGGAGGATCTTATGACACACATCCATTTGCACACCCTGCATTACAACACAACTTACTGTTTGGTAAAGTGCTTTGAAGTGCTCTGAGTATGAAAAGAATTTCAGGTACATAAAACCAATTTCTATGGTATCTTTCATCAAGATACCAGAATAGAATGTTTACCTCTGATCTGTATTGCAGTCCTAATCTTTATAATGTATATAGTACTTGCTAGCTTTGGAAAAGTCTAAATAGATTTTTCTTTATTCTCCATTTTTAGTTTCTTACCAAATGCTGCGCTGAGATTTTGTGCCATTTTGCTTTCATATGCATCAAAAATGATGCAAAAACCTTTTATCCAAAAGGTACAGATCTAACACTGTCAATGAGAGTAAAATATAGCTCTCTTTTAACACCTCAAAAAGATTCCACATCCTTCATTTGAAAGGAAAGTAGCCATATGGGAAGTCATAAGCTAACCCTTTTGATGAAATAAAATCTATATAATTTTTAAGATGATTAACCCAAGATTAAACAGGATACAACTGTTTGCATTTTTTTCCTGTGTGTTTACATTTTCTACAATTGACAAACACCATAAGGGAAAGTTAATTTGATAAAAATGAAAGAAAAAAATGCTAAAGTGATTGGATTTGCACCAGAAAGGGGTTTGGAGTGCCAATTGGATGTTCAAAATTTGAAATCTGCTAATGTGTTTTAAATCATAACATTTGGGCACTCACAGAAGAGCATCATCTTTACTGTCTAACTCATTCCTTGAGCAATACATTTGGAGAAATTAGATCCTCTTGAAATTTCGCCGAGAGCATTTCTAGGAAAACACTTCATTTCTCCTCCAATGGGGCAGATGGGGTTTCCTCGGTATTTTCGTGATTACTATTATTTTCATGCCCTTGTTTGATCACATGGCACAAATGAACAGTCAGTTCCTGCCACATTCATTTCAAACAGATCCAGGCCTTTTGTTTTCTTTGCTGCTACTGAATTAAGAGGGAAAGATCAAACCATTCAATGCGCTGAAACCACAAAGAGCTTTGTAAGTAGATGTAAAATGTCCATCTGTGGTACTTTTCCCCCCTCTCCCCTTCTAAAGTTGCCCCCTAAATGTCTATTACTAAGCCCTAGTCCATACTAGGGCCTTATTTCAAAATAATCCCCTTTAGCTCGAATTAATAAGCTTCGGAGCGTTCACACGACCAAGCCGTTATTTCAAAATAATGGGCCGCTTATTTTGAAATCTGTACTCTTGCTTTCCTGGGGGAATAACACTAATTTCGCAATAGTTATTTCAAAATAGTAGTAGTGTGAATGAACCAGTGCTGCTATTTCAAAATAAGTCCCCAGAGTCATTCGAACTAATTACTCCCCAATGCTTCATGGGGCTCTAAGTCAAGGAAGCGTGTCCACATTAACAAAGCCTGCCTTGGACTTAATTTTGAGGCTTCCTCTGTAGTGGGGACACGCTAATTTGATTTTATAAAGTTGGGAGTGAAGTCGAATTTAGTTATTTCAAAATCATTTCCAAATGTAGACATGCCCTAAAGGAGTTTATTTTCTTGGTTCCTGCTGCCAGAGCTTAACTCGGTGGGAGAGGCATCTTGACTGAAGCAGAGAATATGACAATGGTGAGCGTGTACATGTGTGTCTCTCTAAATACGCACACGCAGGGGGGAGAGAGGAGTGCGAGGAGGAGAGCCTGAGAGAAAACGTGCTTTCGGAGAACCCAGAGGAAACCCCAAACCAGCAGGACTCTGGACGAGCCATTCAGCAGCTATTTGCAATTTGTCGTTAAAAAAAGGAAGAAAAAAAGTTTCACTTTCAGCCAATCAGATAATTCACTTGGGAGCATCTTCAGAACATCAGATACACTGCAGAGCAGCGTGGCTCCGAGCTGGCAGGGTGCTGCTTTCGGCAAGGAGGAGTGTAGTTAGAGGACAAAGGACAAGAAACACCAGGTGAGTCCGTTACTGTTTTGCCGACACAGAGGAAGCGAGTGACCTACCTACCCGTTTTAGTCCCAGCCAGGGGTACTGTTCTCAAAAGGCTATTGCAGTTGGAAGTTAGTGGCGTCTTTGCACATCCACAGTTATACAGCACAGGAAAGGAGATTAACCGGTGGAGGCCAAAAGGTCTTCCTTGAGTCTGACCGCGTGCCTTTGTGAGCTGGGAGAAGCCGACGCAGGGGATCACAGATCACAAGACACTGGGTCATGTGTAATGAAAGAAGAAAAGGAAAATATTCTTTTTTTCCTCCCCTTCCTTTTTCTTGAGTATAAAGGCCCGAAATATGTATGTGCAGCACCTTGAAGAGCAGCACCGTTTAACTGCAGAGGAAGGAAAGTCTTAAGAACTGAAGTGAATATGTAGATGGGGAAAGGGCGTTAGCTTTGGACAGGTCACAACCTCTTGGGAATGAAGTCACCAAGGAGTAGTGTGAAGGAGCCAGGCAACAGCTCTCGAGGCCTTCGAGCAAATAGCTTAATACAACAGGTGTGCCCAAGAGGCGGCACGACATCTCCTCTGCTGGTTCCCAGATGACAAAAACACAGTGGCCGAGGAAGGTCTTGGTATTCCCAACCCTGGGCATGACCCATCTGCTGTCAAAGCCCATAGAAACTGTTGGAAGCTGGACACACAGCTCTTCTCATCTGTGCTGGGGGCTGAATGGGCCCCCAACTCATTCCAGATCAGGTGAAAACATTTGTTTACAGCCACCAGTCCTGGTTCTCCATGTTCTGTGCTGTTAGCTCTAATTTGTCAGTAAACGACTCCGAACACCCCAGCAAGCAGTGGCAGTGTTGGCAATGCCGCTAGACAATATTGACCTCCTCTGGTCTGGCAAATGCTGTCAGGTCCCGAGGATGCCGGACTAGAGAAATTCAACCCGTAGTAATACCCGCAGCAGTGTTTTCAACAGTTTTCAGAGGATTCCTTCTGAGGTCATGACTCTATATACCCCTCTCTCCTCTCAGATGCGGAAGAAAACACCTCTTGCAAGGTAGGGTATGTAAAAATAAGGTGACACTGCTCGGTCGTTTTTTCTGTGTCATGGGATGTCTTCCCAATTGACCACACAATGCCAGGGCCTGCTCCACTAGCCCCTTTTAAAAGCAAATAGGTCTTTCTCCCTCAGTCCCTTCCATTTGCTATTTACCTTAGCAGAGCACACAAACATGGATTTCATGTACCCAGCCTGGTAAATAAAATCAAGGTGGATTTATTGTAAATAAGCAATGACAGCAAAGGGCCTTATCCGACCAGTTGTGGTGCTGATCGGTCATTAGCAAGGTAACCCTGTCCACTGCATCGCCTATGTGCTATAATCGAGATCTCCCTGATGCTACCGCTTGCAAACCGATCACATGGCTTCACCGACTAATTTGTCATGGGCCCACTTTACTTGATTTGGGCAATTTAGCCAGAGTGAAGCAGAATCCTGCTGTATATCCCGTAGCAGCCTGCACTGTTCGGAAAATGCTGGCTGGAATAAACTCTAGCTGTTGCTTTCACCAGAGGTGGACAAGTGGAGGACAATCATCCATACAAATATCAGACCAGTAAGTGGTGCGGTTTGAATGCCACATTCAGTGTCTTCTTTGTGGTACTGAAGAGCCAGTCTATAGGTATCAGCTGAGAAAAGAATCCGCCGGTTCAGCATTTTGATAATCCCTTTACCCATCAAGTGAAATATCACTATCTCTTCAAATGAATTAATCTATTTCTGCTTGTCAGAAAATCAGCTGAATGAACCCTCTTCTGAGATTCAGCAGACACAATACACTGAAAATTGGTGACTTAAATTGGCTGCATCACATAAATATTCTGTCCCAGAGAACCACATTTCAGAGCATGGTAGGGCTGGTTTGTTTGTTTTTAAGTTTCCCCCTAATCTGTAACCGACTTATTATTTGTGTTACAGTAGCACCTAGAGGCTTTAATCAAAATAATGGGCTCATTATACCAGGAGCTGTACATAAACATAGAAAAATACAGTCCCTGCCTTCAAAAGCCTATAGCCTAAATATACCAGTCAGCCAAAGGAAGAGGGTAGAGGGGACTCAGAGAGGGGAAATATCACTCCACACAAGGGCAGTGGCACATAATACTGTTTTCTTTGCTCCAGCTGCCTACTAAACCATAATATTTCCAAATGGTTCCTAAACATCCAGGCGCTTACTAATATAGGTTGAACCTCTCTGGTCTGGCACCTTCAGGACCTGATGGGGGCAGAACCAGAGAATTTGCAAGATCACAGCAAGCCAACATTGTCTAGCAGCATTACCAACACTTCTAACAGCCCAGTAGGCAGTGAAAGACATATAGGGGTCAATTAGCGCTAAACAACAACACAGAACACTAAAAGTCAGGACTGGTGGCTGCAAACAAACTTTACGGGACCACGGGAAATTTGGCCACACCCATGATAAGTGGACATCCGGCTCACTGAAATCATGCCAGAGCATGGATGTTGCTGGACCAAAGAGCTCGAGACTAGAGAGGTTCGACCTACCACACCATAGCCACAGAGACTCAGCTGGCGCGAACGGTCATTAGCTGCATTGACCTCAACCGGATCGTCTCCCTGGAGTTCCACAGCAGAGAGGAACTCAGATCTATGGAAGGGGAATTTCTCTTTCCAGGAGACAGTTTCCAGCAAAGATCCGAGCAGTTCAGACCGAATGCTGCAGGGGGAAGTATTGTGCACACGCACAAGCCAGTCCATTACTGTGTACTGAAAAATTAATTATGTTCTCTAACAAAATACAATGGGCTGTTTTAAATGGTCACTTGAGGAACCAATAAATCAATGGCTTAGTTGTAGTAGCCTTCTATTAAAGGTGGAGTAGAATTTTACTCCATGCCTATGGGGGGAAAAATACCCGTGATGATATCTTAAAAACAAGCAAGTGATGCAGTTGAAAACGGAGTTCCTTTTTCTCTTTATCTGCCAACACTCTGGATTTGCAAGTTGGCGTCTGACCTACAACCAGCAGCTAAAAGAGAACAATTTCCTCTAGTCTCAGATGTCCTAGGGATTTATGATTACATCTGTTTCAGTAGGGGAAATGCCGACTCATGAACTCAAGTCTCGGAAGGTAAGCCAAGGAGGAAATACTTTGCTTGAAAAGGCATTTTTAGGCTTAGACTTTTATTCCACTTTGTTTGGTGCTAACTACCTCTCCACAGAACCTGGGTGCTTGCCGTTGGAACATCACCAACCTCTCTGGCCCCCTTTGAACATTTGCCAATTGCATTCGCTTCCTTTTAAAATCATTGTGTTCAAGAGGATGGAATTACAGAAATGCGGCACAAAGTTCAAGTAAGTTTAGAAGAGTGTTTCTCAACCAAGGGAGTTTCACAACCCAAGACAGTCACGAAAGGCAATGAGGGGAATTATTGGGCATCAAACATGGTTATACTCCAAGGCTGTGTCTACACTGGCGGGATCTGGTGCAAAAGCGGTCGCTCTTGCGCAAAAACTTGCTACCTGTCTAAACTGGCCGTGTGTTCTTGCGCAAGGAAACTGACGTTCTAATGTATAAAATCAGGGCTTCTTGCACAAGAACTCCGACGCTCCCACTCAGGAATAAGCCCTCTTGCTCAAGAGCTCTTCCAGAAGAGGCCAGTGTAGACAGGCAACATGAATTGCTTGCGCAAGAAAGTCCTATGGTTAAAATGGCCACCAGAGCTTTCTCGCACAAGAGAGTATCTACACTGGCACGGATGCTCTTGCACAAAAGCACATCTCTTGCACAAAGGCACATGTCAGTGTAGACGCTCTCTTCTGGAAGAGTTTTTGCACAAGAACTTTTCCGCAAAAGAGTTCTTGCACAAAATCATGCCAGTGTAGTTGTAGCCCAAAGGAAAAAACAAAACAAAACAGAACCTCAGTCCACTACTACCTGTGTTCATCCTACCCTCCAAAGTATCAGAAATCCCACTGTCTGGATATATGACCCGGGGCAAGTCACTTCAACTGTTGGGGTCCTGGCTTCTCCTCTTGCTCTTTGTCTTTGGCTAGGTGGTACCCACACACACTGTGCAAAGCGGTTCCAGCCCACAACAGAAACAGTCAAAGAAACCCCAGTTACGTTTGGGACTTCTAGGTTCTACTGCAATAGCAATACGAATGAAAACGATATGACTAGCCAATACCCATTCATTTCACAATGCACATTTTATCTTTACCGAAAAGAGCACCCCACAGGACAAGAGTGTGCATTCTAATGAGCACACATTTTAAATCCATAAACGACCTACCCTGAGTCTGCACTTACCAAATCCTCACCCAGCACTGGTAGAATTATTTTGCCCTCCCTGCAAAGTAGCGGAGCAGTCCACTGCTAACTCCTGCACCAAAGAGGAGTTGTCAGGAACAAATGAAGTTTAGACCAAGCAAATACACCAGTTAAAACTAAGTACAAATAGTCAGACCAGGTCACAAGGAGTTCAGGCCACAGAAGAAAACCTTTGAGAATAAATTGCTTCCCGTGTGCAGAGAACAGAGACTTTTCTGACTTCCTCGACACTTAAAATAAAATAATATCAAATAATTGCTGCCTCCTAAGATAGAACTAAAGGTTAGAGGAGGGTAATTACTGATTATTTAAAGGCTAATTGTAATGAACTAAGATAAAAAGGAATGTCGCATTTCTAATCCCGATACTGTATTTTTAAACTAGGAAAAATGATCCAACACACTGGTAATGCCCATAGGCAATGCTCAAGTTAGAAGAAAACACTGTCACTTTCAAAAGAATTTTTACAGTGGAAGACAAAGTCTGCCATGCTTGAATGTCTAGCTCCCCGAATCAGGCTGTGGAGGTATTCCAATGAGGAGATACTGGAGGCTGTATTTCCCGGGCAGGTAAATAAGAAGGGCAGAGAAGGGTTATTAAGAGAGGAACGCAACAAAATAAAAATGGCTTTATAAAAAGATGAAATTGGCACTTCAGTTATGCTGATCTTGACATGGAAAATTCTACAGAACAGATATCATGTAATAAAGAAGGGGGCTGTATCCATGGGGCAGAACAGCCGATGAAGCATAAAATGGAGTCAGGGAATGAAAGCTGCAAATTCAAACAAATCCGCAGAAAGTAGTGCTGTGGGTTTGCTCCTAAAAATTGATTTCAAGCTGCGTAAGGGTACCAAAAAAGAGATACTCTTGCATTTCATCCTGAAAGTGTCGAGAGAATATAAAAAATAAACAAGATAAGAAAAGCACCAGAGTTAATGACACTCTCTTGTTCCTGTCAGAGAGCTCAAGAATCCTGAAGTGTCAATTTCAGCCTTGTGGACTAGTCGTAATTTTTCTTCTTCCCTGTCAGCTGATTTCTCTTCCCTTTTTATCCGATTGTCATCTGCCTTTATTTAGGACATCCTATAACCAGCCATTGTGGAAGTAAGAGGTTTAAACATGAATCCAGCAAGATACTTGGCACACAACTGGCATCCTGTTGATGAGCTTAACATTAGGCACACGTTTAAATACCTCGGTGAATAAAGGCTGGAGTCAGTCGGTGTGATTTTCACAGCCACCGAGCACCCTAGTAACCCAGAGAAGTGAGAAAGAGAGTGGGTACTCTGTTCTTGGGAAATGCAAGCCGAACGGTCATGCAGAGACACCACGTTTTTCCTCCTATGACCTTCCTGGTCCTCACTCATTATTCAATGAACAGAGACCATATTGGATACAGGGCTTGGAAAATCTCCCCAACAAAGAATTTGCTTCTGCTGAACCTTTCACCAGCTCACCACATCGTCGGCATATTAGTGAGTGTTTGCTAACGACCAGGGCAGCAGGGACTCCTATGGATCATGGACAGAGCGAGCGCCTGCACACAGAGGCTTTGTTGTCAATATGAAACCGAATCGGTAAACAGGAGCTGTGCCCTCTGGAGGGGGCAGCTGGGAACAGAAGGGGAGGCCGGGGGTCGGCACGCTCTGGGTATTGATTCGCAGGCCTTTGGCATGCAGAAGGGAGAGCGTGGTATCCCTGCCTTGAGTTTCCTGAGATGCGAGGGGTCGGGGCTGCTGCTGACTCACGAATGACCATTTGGAAAGGAGGAGGATTTTAAATGACCCTCTGTGCAGGGGCTCGTTCTGGCACGTGACAAAGGGATGGGTGTTTGGAGAGAAGGAGAACAGCAGGCTGCACGGATTTGTTCTGCGGCAGCACAGAGCTTCCACATGTGCTAGGGAACATAAGAACGGCCACACCGGGTCAGACCATAGGTCCATGCAGCCCAGTATTCTGTCTGCCCACAGTGGCCAATGCCAGGTGCCCCAGAGGCAGTGAACCGAGCAGGTAATGATCAAACGAGCTCTTTCCTGCCATCCATCTCCACCCTCTGACAAACAGAGGCTAGGGACACCATTCCTCACACATCCTGGCTAATAGCCATTAATGGACTTAACCTCCATGAATGTCTCTAGTTCTCTTTTAAACCCTGTTATACTCCTAGCCTTCACAGCCTCCTCTGGCAAGGAGTTCCACAGGTTGACTGTGCGTTGTGTTAAGAAGAACTTCCTTTTATTTGTTTTAAATCTGCTGTACATATAAAAGCAGTCCCTGAACTGAGGTGCTTAGACTGTTGGATCGTTGGGACGACATTTCTGTTCTACTTGTCCAACACCTAGGACAATGATCAAAGCCCAAGGCTCCCATCTGCCACTGTATTATGCCAGATAATCTAAGACGACAACCACAAACAATGGGAAGGTACAGGCAGACAGGAGCAGAAGGAAACAACGAGAGGAGGTAAGTGTCAGCATGACAGGTAGTGGTCTCAACACACCAGATGCCTCAATTCTGGCAGGTTTTTGGGGGGAGCTTTTAGGCGGGATTTGAAGAAGGGCAATGAGGTGTTTTTGTGGACATTTGCAGGGGACTGTTTTTGCACACAGGAGGCAGCACGAGACAAAGGTGCTTGCAAAATCATTATTCTCCATTTATTTTGGCAGCAGCCAATCAGGAGCAGGGCCCACAGTATGCTGTGTAGACACAGAAGATGGTGCAGTCCTTGCACCAAGGGTCCAATCTATGGGTATAAAACAAAATTCATCAGTTTTAAGACCGTTAGGGGCCAGTATTTTCATGAACGATCTTGGATAACGGAGTGGAGAGCAAAGTTTGGATAACACCAAACTGGGAGGGGTTGCAAGCACTGTGGAGGACAAGAGAAGTCAAAGAGAGCTTGACAAATTAGAGAGTCTGAAATCCACAAGATGACATTCAATAAAGCCAAACGCAGAATGCTGCACACCTAACACCATGGAAAATAACTGCCCAGGTGGATATAGGGCGGACAAGAAATGGGGTAAAAGTGGAAATTGAAGAAGAGTCAATAATATGAGAAAGCTGCTTAACCCCCCCCCCCCCAAAAAATATTCTGGG
>JANRFK010000351.1:11727126-11750190 GCA_030068395.1 Apalone spinifera | reverse complement strand
GGGGAAGAAATCGTTGTTGATCTAAATCCAGGCTTTCTGGGCACTTCAACTCAGAGGGCATTGATTCTGCTATTCTAATCCATTCTGTTCAGAGATTTAAAATATGGCTTTTCTTGTTCTTAGGAACCAGAGCAACTATTTGAGGAAGAGTGGTTAAGAATTATATAGTGGGGAGGGAAAAACAAGTCCTTTAATAATTATCCCTTGAGTTTCAAAAGAATCCCTTGTTAATCTGTTTCAGAGAAGAAAGAAAGAAAGAAAGAAAGAAAAAAGAGTAGTCTTGTGCCACCTACAAATTTATTTGGGCTGGAACCCATTTCCAGGATGTGTTAAACTGAAGAGAAAACAAACTTTGCGAGATTGTTTCAGAGGGACAGTGGTATTGATCTGTAACTTTTAAACAATAAGTAGTCCTGTGTCACCTTAACTCTGACCATTATGCAGAAACGTAGGAATTGCCAGGGCAGGTCAAAGCATAACACCCTATATTTACCAATGACAGCTGCAGTAAGCAAAGATAGAAGAAATCCAGGACCAGTCAGTTACAGAATAATTTACCTAGAAGGAAAGTTTCTTCTTAGTTAGAGGGTGGATTATGCAAAGCAAAAGGATTTGGAGCCCTTCCACAATTCTTGGTTATTTCTTTTATACTTACTTTTGTACCTCTAGATGTTCTTGTTATCCAAGTGCATGTCCAATCTATTTTCTGTACCGAGAAAAGTTCTTTATTTTACCACAAAAAATGGAACATTTTCTCTCTTTTTTTTTTCCATACTTTCCCAGTGAAGAAAAAAGTAAATATGTGATTTTTTTTCCAGATTTTCATCTAGTTCTTTTCTTTTTTTCTTTTTTTTTTTTTTTTGGTCAGTCAAAAAACATGGAACCAAAGGAAAGATTTTGTTTTTTAATGCAGATAAGATGGGAATTTTACAATAATCTTGAAATGGACAGTTTCAAAAATATAGGGGGGGGAGGGGACCATTCCCTTCACCAATTCATTTCAAAATATTTTAACATGAAAAAAGTTTTTAAAAAGTTAAATTTCATCAAGAAACATTTCATTTTCAGTTAAATCCCATTTTTAATTGAAAATATTAGCAATTTTTTTCACTACATGGTAGCCCCCTGGTAATGAATATTACCTGTGATACCGTCCCACTTCTAATTAGCATCTTCAGCACCCAAAAGCCTGGATTTGAATATTGGGCTCTCTTATATATGCAACTTTATCTACTACTGAACCACAGCTTCTGGTAGGAGAATGAAACTCAGAAAATACTGTGCATTGGGAAATTTGAGAGCAGCAGCGAAGGAAAAGGAGTGACAAAGAATAATTTGTCCAAATAGAACTGCAGAGAAAAAGCAGATACGTTATATTTCCTGGGTTATAATTTAGCCAGATCAACCATGATAAAACAACTGACTCTTGCAAGTAGTAACACTGAATCTTAGCCACTTAAGAACATCTGTTGCTGCTGACATTGGCATGTGCACCCCTGGGTTGAAAAATTAATCATCATAAGGATTAATATGGGCCGTCATACCATCTATAAAGAATATTTGTTCAAGGATAGCAATGAAGACTTAATGCACAGGTTATGATTTTGTAATCAGGAGAATCACCGGAGGCCAGGTCGACACTGGAGCAGAAGGTCAACCTAATACCTATGTTAATTGCGTAGCTGCAGTCAACGTATCTTACATCAGTGTCCACACAGCGGGAGGTTGATGGGAACAAACGCTCCTGTCAGCTTCCCGTACTCCTCATGAGAGCAGGAGTACCAGCACCAACCAGGGCACACACCGAGTTTGATTTAGTGTGTCTTCACAAGACCCGCTAAATCAAATTCCAGAAGATCAATTGCGGCAGCGTTGATCTTCCCCATACTGTAGGTGTGCCCAGAGAGAGATTCACATGCAGGCTAATATTTGCTGCCTCCAGGATCGTATTCTGTTGAGAAGTGACATGCCCATTGGATGGCTGACATTTTCTAACCCCGGAACTAGGCGTCACTAGCACGAGGTAGAAGAAAAACAAGAAGCCAGGAAAGGAAGACAACCTTCCAGCCCCCTTCTAAAAACATGGAAGCTCTCCTTTTCCCCTGCTTAGCCCCTGGTGCCCACGCCAAGCTCACCAAGATGTGATTAGTCCACCCTGTGATTTTCCCCAGGTGAAATACAGATGCACAGACCCTCACGTAAACCAGAGCTAGCCCGAGAAAAGAGAATTATCCACCACAAGGAGCAGCAGTGAACCCAATAATTCAAATCTACTTACCCATTTCATTACCAAAAATAAGAAAATAAATCACGACCTGCTGCAATTCATTATTGTTCATTCAGCCTCCATGGGTTCATACAGACCGACAGCTGTTACTCGGCCAAGAAATCTGCTTCTCCGATGCAATGAATAGCTTCCAAACTGTCAGCCAGAGAGGGGTGCACTGACAACTTGCCATGAGATTCCCAGCCCCCAAAGCGGGAAATACATCAGGAGTGCTCAAGCGCTGCTCTGCACAGCTGAGAGCTTTGTGGGGGACACTGCTTTCTGGAGGGCACTAAGACCTTGTCTCTGTCCCTTTTGGAGGTGTGGAGATACCCCCACACACACCTTGCCCCATGCCCCCCATTACAGCAAGGACATGGATGCACTGGAGAAAGTGCAGCAGAGGACAACAAAAATGATTAGGGGGCACATGATTTACAAGGAGAGGTTGTGGGATTTGGGTTTGTTTCGTCTGCAGAAGAGAAGAGTGAGGGCGGATTTGAGAGCAGCCTTCAACTACCTGAAGGAGGGTTCCAAAAAGGATGGAGAGAGGCTGTTCTCAGTGACTGGTGGGGTCTTAGCAAAACACTTTGCCAGGAAATAAATAATTACTACCTATGCTAAAACAGTCTATTCCATCTCGGATGTAGCAGTGACACTGAGTAAGTTTTCCAGACCTGAAGAAGGGCCCCGTGAAGCTAGATACTGGTCTCTTGATCTCCAACAGACATTACTACTTCTCCCACCTTCTCTCACCTAACTAGCCTGAGACTGGCACGGCGACACCACCATTGCACAAAGGTAACAAAGGCATTTGTAACACTGTTCGCACTCACACAACCCTGAATGGCAGAAAAATTACCAAGACAGACTCAACTCTGCAAGATATTCATCACGCTGGCCCTGATTCAGCAAAGCCCATAAGCATGTGCTTAGCTTAACTAAGTGAGCAGTCCTGTTTAACGCCGCACCACACAGACTTGAGCCGCAAATTAGTACCCAGAGAAAAAAGTAGAGCCATGTAAGCTGTGGTTCTTTGGAATAACATCTGGGCCATTACCAGAGGTTTGTGTAACCGACACACCTAGGCTACGTCTCCACTGCGGGGTTTTTTGCGGAAGAGGAAATACAAATGGAGTGCTTATTTGCATATCTTGCTCTCATTTGCATATCTTCTTCTGATCCTTTTTGCGGAAGAGGTTTTTGCGATAAAAAGATGGGGGATTTGTCGGAAAAAAACCCATTTTGTACAAGATCCCTTATTCCTGCAAAAATGAGGTTTACTGGCTCTTGGGCAAAAGGGTTTTTTCCAACAAATGGCTCCATCTACACAGGGATTTTTATCACAAAAACCTCTTCCACAAAAAACCCGCAGTGGAGACGTAGCCCCTGCATGGTTCACTGTCCCATGCAGTGGCACCTAGACCACAGCAACAGATAAGACCAAGAGACCTCTACAGCCCACATTGGGAGCAAGCTGTCTTTATAGCTCAAGCTGCAGTGGCTCCTGTACTAAGCTTCCCAGGTTCAAAGCTACCTGGTGGCGGTTACATTTGTGCCCGAGTAGCTTTTGTTTGACCAATAATGTACTCAATCCTGAAAGATTTCATTTAACCATTTTACACTTAATTTTATTAAATAAAAAAAAACTCTGCTGGCCCATATTTGTAGGAAATATATACTGGATATGGAACCATTATTATGAAAATGTCTCTATGAAAATCATTTTAGACTGAATTTGCATATGTCATATGGCCAGACCTTTGGAAATGGAAAGAAATGGTATTTTTACCATTAAAGCAAGGATGGTTACAATCATTCAAAATGTTTAAGAGATTAGGGTGTTTAGTCATGTTTTTTTAAATCCAGAATGTTGATCTACAATACAAATATTTTATTTTTTCAATCTGGGCAACGGGCACATCATAACATTAAGAGAACACACGCTCAGATCACCAATCAAATTTTAATAGCAACGCAAAGTGACGCAAATAATTCCTCCCACACACCAAGTGAAGAGCGCAAAGATGTTCCCAAATCTACACATCTCAGAGAAAGTCCGGATCTTGCAGCATGCCTAGCAGATCCACAGATTTGGGCTCTGTGGGTCCCCACAGAAGAAAGCTAATTTCAGAGTACAGAGTTAGTGAACGCCCTAAGGCAAGTCAAAGATTGTTGGCTCAAACAACTACATTGATCTCCACTGCTAGTCCGCAGCGCAGAGAGAGACGCAACACACTAAATGCCCATTTCTGCCTCACGGAACATACATAGGTCCTGATCTATTGTCTCCTGCCTCTTAGTTAAATTATACGCTTGTTCCTGCAAGGACTGTCCTTTTTATTTCTCTTTATAAAAAGCACAACACAGTGGGGTCTGGGTCCATGGCCAGGACTCCAGCACGAAGGTAATGCAAATCATAAATGAATAAATAAATAATCATAGAATCATAGTGACCTGTCTAGGTTCCTTCCTGTCCTAAGTCCATTCCAATCCACTCCCCTGCATCGATGGCAGGACCAAGCACCATCAGTCCAAACCTGACAGGTGTTTGTCTAACTTGCTCTTAAAAAATCTCCAGAGACGAAGATTATAATAAATGGTCTTGTAATTTAGGCACTGAACTAGGATTCAGGAGTTCCTAACTTTGCTACAGATTGAGAGTGTGCTTGGGCAACTTGCCTGCTCTCTCTGTGCCTCAGTTTCTCCATCTGTAAGGGTACATCTACACAGCAGAGTTATTTTGGAATAACGGACGTTATTCTGAAACAACATTATGCACTGTCTACGCAAGAAGCCCGTTATTTCAAAATAAATTCAAAATAAAGGGCTTCTTACCCCGACTTCCTGTAAAACTCATTGTACGGGGATTAAGGAAGTCAGCGGATTAGCTATTTATGTCAAAGCAAGTGCTGTGCAGACAGCGCCAAATTTCAAAATAAGCTACGCAACTTGCGTAGCTCAACTTGTGTAGCCAATTTCAAGGTACACGCTACTGTGTAGACTCACCCTTAGATGGGGAGTGGTAACGCTTCTTTGGTCCTGCCCTTCATCTGTCTTGCCCATTTCAACCATAAACTCTTTGGGGATGTGAACTGTGGGCACCATAATGTGACTCCCAAGCGGAGAACCATGGAATTACCATCATACAAATAATGTTCTAAGAAGAATGGTGTGAAACCACCTGTGATGTTGGGATACAGGTAACAGAGAGTTACCATGAAGAGATGCAACGTAGAATCATAGAACACTAGAACTGAAAGGGACCTTGAGAGATTCTCAAGTCCAGCCCCCTGCCCTCCGGCATGACCAAGCACCATCTAGATCATCCCTGACAGGTGTCTGTCTAACCTGCTCTTAGAGATCTCCAGTGATGGAGATTCCACAACCTCCCTAGGCAATTTATTCCAGTGTTTTACCACCAGGACAGTTAGGAAGTTTTTCCTAATGTCCAACCCAAATCACGAATTTAGTTTCACTTGTAAATACTAAATAAAATCCATCTTTGCTGATCTAAAGCGAGAGCATGCCTAAAAAAGGACAATTTCATTCCAGAACACTTCTCAGAAGATATTCCAGTCAAAGGAAGGTGATATTAGAACCCTGGAGTAATAATGGGCAATATCCCTTTAAGAAACCGTGTGCTCAGATATGTTCATTCTTATCATATCAACCTTTGGGCCTCAGGTGTAAGGAATGGGGGTGGGGGAGGGGAGTGTTCAAAAAGAAACTTACACTTCAAAAGCTCTCTGATAAAAAAAAAAAAAACTGATTTCCTGAGGGAATCACATGACCACATGTACCAGGATTGCTCCGTCAGAGAATGCTAATGGGCTACCTGACTGGGGAAATAATGTTAATTCTGTAGACACGTGTCTAAGGAGAGAAACGAAACCCTGTAGTTGCACGATGCTTCAGCGTCGGAAAGGGCCACTTTTCTGCATGCCCTGTTCCCATGGACGTATCTTAATGGGTGCTGAAAAGTTGGTGGTGACATTTCCTCCCACTTAATAGGATGAAAGGGCGTCTCTCTATAGGCCCGTGCTGGGGCTGTGGTGGAGAAAACGTGAAGGGAGGAGGAGACTGAGCGGAGGAGGAGACGCATTCAGTCTTGGCCTACGTTATTTCTTCCGTTTAGTAATCCCAAACATTCAGTTCCAGGGAGGGGGAAGTTCCCCACGCAGGCACAAAGCTTCTATGTAGATAGCCCTAGTCTCCCACAAATTGCCCATGATCTGCCAAGATTAGAGGTGGACCCCCCAGACTGCTCCATGAGTCATGTTTCTCTTTGATTCCAGCACTCCCGGGGGGCATGATGTGGGACGAACATTATAAAAGGATTCTTATGAAGATTCTTTGCACCCTGATTCTCTCTCTCTCTCTCTCTCTCTCGTGGGGTCAGATGAGCTAGGACCTCAACAGTTGAGTGTGGCTAGTTTGCTATTCGCTGGTTACTGCTTCAGAACTGGTTGGACGCCGCAGATTTGAAGGAAGCTTCTAATGAGTCGAAATGACGGGCTAGATGGTCCACTCACATGACTCAGCAGAGCAACACTGAAGCCTACTTAGCGCTGTCCCTTTGTACCAGAGCTGGCCGCGCATACTAGCGGCAGGGTGGAGGTGAGAGGGATTTACCACAACAAAACACATTTCTTTTGGGGAGTTTCCTCTTTCCAAGAATAAAACTGCAAATTTAAATGAGGGAATGACTCACATGGCAAAATTCAGACTAAGAGCTAGGTTTTACACAGCCCAAAGCTGGCAGAGGTTCAGAGCTGAGGTTGTGGCTAGAGTCACTTATAAAGAGCAGGGGGGTTGCAAAACTCAGATCTAGATTGGAGTTTGCATTTCACCTCCCAGCCCTATTTCTGGATTATTTGTGTTCAAGATTTCTGTACAAATTTATCTCTCAAACCAGCAGTGGGGAATAATCGGCCTGCGGGCTAGATGTGGTTCATCAGAGTTAGTCCCTGGCGGGACGCCAGCTCTATTTACCTGTGCAGGTACAGCTGCTTCAAGTGCCCATTCTCTGTGGATCGCGGTTCCCAGCCGATGGGAGATGCGGGATGTGGCGTGGTCCAGGACAGGACTTCCCGCAGCTCTCATTGGCCAGGAACGGCGATCCACTGTAAACAGGAGTTGCAAGCGGCCGAATAAAGCACCAGCAAACCAACAGGGATTAGCCCTGGGGAACCACGACCAATTTTTTGCCCATCCCCATCTTAAGTACTCCCTGGCAGTGTTGTGAATCCCAAATGCACTGTGTTCACAGAGAAGAACCAGAATATTTGGTCCTATCTATAGCTTCTCTAAGAAAAAAGTATGTGCATATACACACCCCTAATTCTTAAAAAAAATATATATATGGGTCAACATTTTTAGAATGACTAAAGGCTTTGGCTACCCAATTTGAGACATTTTTAAAGGGCCAGGTCCTTTAAAATATCTACATTTGGGCACCCAAAATCACATCTTTTGTGAGGTTTATGTCGGTCGTTTCCCTTTGGATGCATATTTCAGAAAGCTGGCTCTCACTATTAAATCTTTTATCACTTTTTGGTGACTTTACAGGACCCTGCTTTGAAACATGCCAGCCTGAAGAAACAATGTTTAAATATTAATTCAGCTGACACACTGAGTTGGGATGTATGAAGATGGATGGCACAGTCACATTTCAATATATTGTGTGACCTCTACCAACCTAATATGATGTATCAACTAAAAAATTGCAAAGGGAGGAGAAAAAAATAAAAACAGACCACCACAGATTTTTAAAACTCAAAGGCGAGTCAGTGTTCAAACACGGCAAATTATATACTAATTTGGAGTTCTTTTAAATGTAAAAATTAGTAACCCCCAATACTTCAGAAGAGGCCATAAGAAGTCACTGTGTGAATGGCAAATTCCTGTCATGGATTAGAAGATGGCATCTAGGAGTCCCAGTTAAAATGGGATGTTGAAAAGGTCTCTGTGATATTTAAGGCCAATATAAATGATCTGGTCACAGGGGGGGGGGGGGTAAATTGTTCTACTTGGCCTCTGAGGATAGGACGAGAAACAATGGGCTTAAACTACAGCAAGGGAGGTTCAGGTTGGACATTAGGAAAAACTTCCTACCTGTCAGGGTGGTTAAACACTGCAATAAATTGCTTAGGGTGGTTGTGGAATCTCCATCACTGGAGATATTTAAGAGCAAGTTAGACAGACATGTATCAGGGATGGTCTTGATGGTGCTTGGTCCTGCCATGAGAGCACTGGACTGGACGTGATGACCTCTCGAGGTCGCTTCCAGTTCTAGTATTCTATGATTCTATAGCAGTGAAGAGGCAAAACATAAACTCCACAAAATTATGCAAGGCAGTCAAGATAGCAATACCCAAATCTTATCTAGTGTTTTCATAAGCAAATCTCAAAATGTTTTACAGTGGAGGTCAGTATAACTATCCCCATTTTAAAAATGAGGATATTGAGGCACGGAGTAAGGCCGTGGTTCACAGTCATGCTGGAAGGGCGTAACAAGTGTGGTCCTGTGGGGGCCAGTTCTGCTCAATATTTTCATCAATGAATTAGCTAACGGCATGGAGAGTACATTTATAACATTTGTGGATGACACCAAGCTGGGAGGGGTTGCAAGTACTTTGGAGGATAGGGTTAAAATACAAATTGTTCTGGTTAAACTGGAGAAATTATCAGAAGTATCTAGGATGAAATTCAACAAGGACAAATGCAAAGTATTCCCCTGAGGAAGGAACCATAAATTGCACACATACAAAATGGGAAAGGACTGCCTACGGTGGAAAGGGATCTAGGGGTCATAGTGAACCACAAGCTAAATATGAGTCAGTGCGACAGTGACAAAAAAAAAGCAAACATCCTTCTGGGCTGCATGAACGGGAGTGTTGTGAGCAAGACACGAGAAGCCATTCATCCGCTCTGCTCTGCGCTGATTAGGACTCAACTGGAGTACTGTGTCCAGTTCTGGGCACCACATTGCAAGGAAGATGAGGAGAAACTGGGAAAAGTCCAGAGAAGAGCAACAAAACTGATTAAAAGTCTAGAAAACATGAGCTATGAGGGAAGACTGAAACACCACAAACCACACATGGATTTGTTTAGTCTGGAAAACAGAAGACTGAGGGGGACAAGATAACAGCTTTCTACTTCCTAAAAGATTGGAAGAAGAATTGTTCTTATCCTCTGAAGATAGGACAAGAAGCAATAGGTGTAATGTCCAACCTAAACCTCTCGTCACAATTTAAGAAAAACTTCTTGTCTGGGGGGTTAAGCCCTGGAATAAATTGCGTAGGGGGGTTGTGGAATGTCCATCACTGGAAATATTTAAGAACAGGTTAGACAAACACCAATCAAGAATGGTCAGACTCAGGTGCGGGGGTCCTGCCATGAGGGCAGGGGACTGGACTGGACAACCTGTTGAGGTCCCTTGCAATTCTATGATTCTACGACTAAGTAACTTATTCCCCAAAGTCACCCAGGAGGCCCACGACAGAGCCAGGAATAAAACCCAGGACCTCTGAGTTCCAACCCAATGTTCTAGCCACATATAATGTTCCATCTTGGAATGGGCCATTTGAATACATCTGTGTACACAATCAAGCACACGTGCACTTATGTATAAATATATATTGTGCTGCACCAATACCAGGAATAATTGTAGTAGACATTACATGAAAAATAAACAGACTTTTTTGAGCTATTAAAGAATCTGAAATATCTGCCCTGAGCCAACCAACTTCCAGAAACACGAAATGGCAAGTTGCAGTAAAAGCAATACGTTTTTTGTTGGCAGTGATTCAGCAAAAAACCCTGTGTAACAGTCACTGAAGGGCTCTTATGTGTAGCGTTTAGCAAGACACGGCTGCGGGCTGGTTGTTAATTGTCTTTTATGCCTCTTTTGCTTTTGTGCGTGATCTAGGATTTTAATGAACGTTAAAACTACTCCACAACATGATCTGGAGCGTATTGTAACGACTGACACAGCTGCTTAGAAAATATTTGCGTAAGCAAAAGCCTAATTATGTCTAAAAAAGAGAGGCTATAAAGAAAAAGCAGCAAAGAGACCCATTAACAATTCTAAGCATTATCGATAGCTAAGGGTTTGGAAAACGTGGGTGAAAGGAAAAGAAGAGCTTGTTACACTTGATATCATTACCACCACAGTCGCCAGTCTAGAAAGCAGGAACAGATGTTACAAAAAAAGGATCACATCTATCCGCTAATTTACATGCAACTCTCTCGGGAGAGAAATTCACTAACTCACTTCGGCGCCGTGCACCAGTTGGTTATTTAGTGAAGGAGATGATATCCAATTTTCATGACATCCGTCTTGTGGCTATTAAAGCAGTCCTCGGTATTAATGGTTTAAAAGGGTATGACAACTTTAAACACATACACACCCCAACACCTTTTCCTCATTCCCTAGAATAAATATCAAATCCCAGGACAGGTTTCTGTTAAAGACCATATTAATTCTTTCTGCTACCTCCTCCCAAAATAGCCTAGTATCTTGGCATTCTTACTACACAGGAGATAAAAGTGCTCCTTGCTCATTCACACTCGCAGCAAACAACCATGTGTTTTGTTTAAATCCCTTAAATGAAATAAGCCTTTCACTAACTGAAGCCATTCTTATAAAATGAAGAGAGCACTTCAAATATGAAGGAAGTTTAAATACGGCCAATATAATTCAGGAGCAACTATTGACTTTCCAGGTAGGAGACCTGCTCACTTTAAAAAAAAACAAAACCAAAAACAAAATAGCATCCAATGATGAAAAGTTATTAATATATTGGAAAACTGGCCTCCATTTGGCAGCAAGAGTTACACCAGTGTCAATCAGGAATAACTCTACAGAGGTCACTAAATTTGATTTTCCGCTGCTCTACAACTTTTATACCATTAGCAGCATTTTCATTCATTTTGTACACTGTCCAAATGACAGCACAAGGTGCACGGCACCAGATGAACTGAAGGAAAAACTATATAGCACTTTAAAGACTAACAAGACAGTTACAAAGACAGCTTTCCCACTTATCACCCCTGATTAGCCACTCATTGACTTTTAAACAGCTATTCCCTCCCTCCCACTTCCTCACCCCCACCTTCTGTACTAAACCTAATTTGTCAGTTTAATAATGTGTTCACTTTTTTTATTGTATTCCTTTGGTATTAATGGTCATGCCAATTCTCTTTCAGAATATGATCTGAGGAAGTGGGTCTAGCCCACGAAAGCTCATCGCCTATTAAACCATCTCGTTAGTCTTTAAAGTGCTACATAGTTTTTCCTTTTGTTTTAGCAAGATCAGACTAACAAGGCTACCTCTCTATTACTAGATGAGCTGGACTTCAAAACTTATGGACAACTTGTGTGAACAGATACTTAGGGCCACATATTGAGTCTTTCATGGCTCAGATTTGACATGGAAAAATACTGCTCCATCTTCTTATTGGAACCATTATAATTGTTTATCTTTGTAGGATAAACAATTATAGCCCCGTGGTTTTAGTTAGCAACATTAGGAGACAGTCTTTCATTCTTAGAAGACACTTAGGGATAAATAAGAGGTAAATAACCACACAGAACACTGAGAGCCAGGACTGGTGGCTGTAAACAAACTTAATGGGACCGCGGGAAACTTGGCCACATTCACAATAAATGGACATCAGGCCAACTAAAATCATGCTGGGCCATGGATGTTGCCAGACCAGAGATTGCTGTACTAGAGAGGTTCAAGCTGGATTAAAGAGAAGGGTAAAGAGATTAGACTAGAGAACTGGGTGTCAGGATGCTCAGGTTCTATTTCTAGTTCTGCCACTCACCTGGCCTTTGATCTCAGACAATTTGCACAAAATTTGTGCCTGTTTGTAGAATTAGTATGAGAAATACCAACCTCTTTGCCAAGAGATTTGCCCGATGTTTAAAAATGACCTCTAATTTGGGGTCTGCAATTTTGTTGATGTAAATAATTTTCAACATGATTTGGAGCGTTCGGATGTTTAACCAACCGTGCCACACAGTTATATGAGCTCAAAAAAAATTAAGCGGGAAAAATGGGAAACCATGTGGAGAACTATTCCTAAATCAGGCTGAATAGTATAATGGCTGCAACATAGTCTGTGCTTGCATATATCCCTTTCAAAGTATTTGTGCTATCATTATGCAGAGAAAGGCTCAAGCAAGGCGTAAGGAACTACAAAATGGAAGGGGTGAGATTAGACATGGCACATTTTAGCTGTCAAGGGAATGAGGTGAATATCCAACCTTACAGATGTAGAAATTGAAAACTTCCCAGCAAAATTAATGTAGCAGAAGATTTTGCTACATCCTGCATTACCTAACTATCTGATCGTTTCCATGCAGATAATTCTAGGTGTACTCTGATTCTGATTGAATTAACTGAGTTGCTAAAGTTTTATTCATTAATGTAATGAAGTAACCATTTCAAAAATGATTTAGTAACTTGACAGCCTAAGTCTCAGTTATTTTTCAATACCTGCTTAGGCTTTGTCTACACCAAAAGGAGGCTCACCGCTCCCATGATCAATTTTCCAGCTTTCATTTTAGTGAGTCTAGTTAAGACTCGCTAAATCGAACTCAGTGTTCCCATTTGTGCGAGTACTCCTGTTGTGAGGAGGAAGGGACTCTGACAGGTGTATTTGCTCCCATTGGCCTCCCGCCATGGGGACGCCGCAAAGCTCGGCTTAAAGTAAGCCGACTCCAGCTACGTATTCTGCATAGCTGGAGATGAGTACCTTAAGTTGAGTTGTGGGTCTAGTATTGACCTGGCCTTTGAAACCTTATGCTCCTAAATGCCCAAGTTATTTTTGGAAATAGTACTTAGACACTTTGAACATTTTAATTTGAACACCTTTATGCGAGTACCTTGACTCTTCTAGAAGGGGCATTCCAAATGCAAAGAAAATGAATGGATTTATTACATGCTCTGGTTGTGTAGTTACACACAGTACACCTGCAAAGCACCAACAAGAACGCTGGCTCTGGTATATGAACAAAATGACTCCGACCATGCGGCATTTGCTAGTTTGTTCAAAGGGATGTCTCCAGGAATTCAGTGTAACTATAAATTAACTGGCATGGCCCAGTTTAGCACAGAGGAATGGGCATTAGTCACCAGAGGTAGGAATCATGGGAATCTGTAATACAAGGATTATCTGCCTATAAATCAGCCTCTATATACTGTTGTTGGAGGCCAGTAGTTTTTCCCCCTCAGGCAGACACACATAGGGGATTAAGGGGCTACACAGGGCCTGGAGCTATGCTCTCCCTATAGAATATTATACAGCAGTTTCCCCAAAGCCCTGTAATAACTTCTGTGAACTCTCAGTTAAACTTCTCAAAGTTACTTAAGGGAATTAAGACTAAGTTCCAAAAGAAAATCCTAATGCTAGCATTTGAGCTCACTACTGCAGAAGATGCTAGCGGTTTTATTTTCACATGCTGGTTTTTGTTTGGTTTTGAACAGCAAGGAATTTGGTCAATGTTCCCTCTTCCACATGCCACAAACACATACCTAAATGTAAGCATCTGCCTAAATCCCATTTAAATACGTTTAAGCATAATGCAAAAATGCGAAGAGCTGCACCACAATTGTTGAGAAAAAAAGACGCTGCCCCTTTAAAAACCAGGGGTTAGGCTTTTTGGCCACATCAGGCTCCCTCCAGCTGATGCCATCTTGCCATGCAGGATGGCTCCCTTGCACCCAGTGAGCACAGGGAGCTGGGGGCCAGGGGCTGTTTGTAGGGAAGCAGCGAGTGGCTTCGCGAGCCATAGGGAGGCTTTGGGAGCCACACTTTCAGGGGAGAAGAGCCGCATGCGGCTCGTGAGCCATCGGTTGGCCACCGCTGTGCTGACCAGATGGGTTAAGCACATGCTTCAGGACTTTGCTGAATCAGGATGCCCAAAATGCAGCTGCCCACTCCTATCTTTTTCATTTTGTCACATATGATTCTTAGATCACATCTGCATGCTGCCTGCAGAAAGGAAAAGCAAAGCAAATCATTGTGCACAGAGTGCATAAAGAAAGGGTATCATGCCCTGAGAAATGAATGGGAGATGCAGTTGACTTTAGTCACTACTTTTGTCCCTCTGTGGAGGAGGGTCAACTGCAGTGCATAAATATCCTGTACACACAAATCCGCTCCTTTCCCTCCTTTTGTTCCTGATCGAATGCCCACTGAAACAATGGAACCGCTCCCCCCATCAATTTCACTGTGTTCAGAATTTAATCTTTGACCATTCTACACAAAAATGCAACACATCATGTGCAATACGAAACAAGAACAGCCTAATCATTTCTTCTCTCTCTTGCTCTCATTTTTTTCATAGGGAGGGGTTAATGTTTATGTCTCAGAATTTAAAAAATATATCTATTCCTAAGACAAGCGCATAACCTGTTCAAAATAGTTCAGTTAAACTTTGACATGACACATCATTGGCAGCGTTAACCACATGGAGGACACTGCTTTGAAATGCACGTACCTCTTTAGAGCCATCTTTATGAGTGCAAGGAACAATTCTTCCACTCATCAGCACCAACAGGAATGGTAAACAAACCCCAGACATACAAAAGTGCGTAGAGTTTGCACATAGCCTAGCAAGAGAGGATCTGTAGGAGTACAAGTCTATATTCCAAAGGGGCATCAGCTAGGCAGATATCCACCCTCCATTCAGAAAGATTTCTAGTGGAGGCAGAATGGGTCCGGGCAACTAGTAATATTATAATGAGAGAATATACCCAGCATTGCTCAGGTCTCTAACTAAAATAACTTTTGCTTTTCCTCATTTAAATCATTGCTTTGGGGTGGGGCTGGGAATAAGGGGATCAGGATGCAGGCTGCCCTACTAGTGAGCACAACCCCCACCCTCTCTCAGCACAGCAGCTTGGGGTCAGGTGAGTAGTATTTCTCCATAGCTGCTGCAGTTGGCAAAGCTGGGGGAAGGATGATGTCCCGCGACTAGGGGACAGACAGACAAACTCTGAAATATATAGTAGATAGCTGTCCCCTTCTCCACCCCTGCTTCCTGCTGCCCCAACGGGGTTAACACTGTCCCAGTCCCCAACTCTGTCCCCTTGCAGCCCCCTTGTGGTCATTCTTCAGTATAACAGTCCCCGCTAACAGACTCGTCCCATTCCATGCTATGAGAAACAATCACATTCCAGGCACATCCCCTTGTCCTGGCATTACCGAACCCTTATCTTACTTTAACTTAGGATAAGAGGATGCTGCCTATACAATTTGGTGGTCCTAACTCTTACCCCTTTAGGAAGAGTTCTTCAACAGACTCAGACAGACAGACTCTCTCAAAAATACAGTAGATCTATATTTATTTCCATCTTGTACACAAGAAAACCTATACGTAGCTCGGGGCATGCCCGGATATCAATGAAGCTCAGAATCTAAAATAGAATCAACACCCCACAGCAGAACACGGAAGCAGGAGTCCACTTAACAGTCTGACATTAGAGCCACAAAACCTACCCATCCCATTCCACCCCAAAAGCACTTTTATCTGCCCATTTTTTCCTCCTTCTGTTCAGGGTATTGTCCCCCTCCTGCCACCTTTATTAGTTTCTTTTGGTCTCATCTCTGATCTCTTGATGAAGAGTGAATGAACCTCTCCCCAACTTTAAGTAGTCTACACTCATCTAAGCATCCTTCCTTCCCCTCCCCCCAATCTGTTGCACTGTCCATTTTATAGCACGCTCCACCACACAACAGACATTAATGTCCTTGGCTCTGTGCATCGAAGGCTGCTGGAACGGGAGGGAGGAAGGAGCACACAGCTGGGCGTCTGAAACTCCCTGTGAACAGCCAAGTGTCATTATTCAAGCGGGAGGCTAGGACAGCCTGCCTTAGGCTCACATTCTCACCCAAGCGCACAGACCCACTGTGCAGGCTGTGAGCTGGAGAGTGAGGAGGGGGAAAAAAGGGAGAGAGCAGGAGAAAGAAGATGGAATAGAGGAAGATGTTCTGTTGAAGGGTAGCCAGTCCAGCGTGTGTTCCTGCTGAACGGCGCTCCCAGGGAAGGATTTGTGGGGTTGATATATAACAGGTGGAGGTCTACCCTGCCTAGCAACCCTCCCAGAATTGTGCATGAAGGGCTCCTTGGGATCCTTCCCCAATGCTCCTCACACAGCAAATCTGCTACACCCAGGACCGTCCATGCCCCCAGAAGGGATGGGCGCAAAGGATCCTAACTGAGAACAGAATCCCTCAATATCCTGTTTGTCACCTTTCCTCATGGTTCTGAGGGCCCTGTGGCAAGAAGAATGCATTACGGATTATACCCTGAAATCCTACAGGCACTGTAGAACTTGCTGGTCAGCAGTCACTGACACCACAGCCTGTAGACGGAGGTGGGGGAAGGTCCGTGTTCTTTCATGGTCCAAGTGAGGGCTTGGGTCCCTGCTCACTGGACGGCAGGATGTAGAGTGAAATGAGAGAGGGATCCATCCAATCCACCAGGGGGACTGAGTGGATGAGGGCAAAGGAAGGAAAAACGGAAGTCCCGTGCATTTGTGATGGGGCAATAGGAATATAATTGCCCCACCTGCACCGAGATACCCACACAACCTCTGCAGTGCACAAGTCATCCTGCAAACAGCACTTCAGTCAGCTATAAGCCACTTACGCACCTAGGCCAGGTCTACACTAGACCTGGAAGGTCGCCTTGAAGGGAGGCAAAATGCATAGCTGGGGTCGGCTTGCCTTAATCCGACCCACGGTAATGTCCACATTACGGGAGGCCGACAGAAGCAAACGCTCCCGTCAGCTTCCCTTGCTCCTCGCAATAGCTGGTGTACCGGCCGCCAGTGGGGGCTGCCCTCAACGTTTGACTTATGGAGCTATACTAGACCCGCCACATCGCACGCTAGAAGATCAACCTCCGGCGTGTCAATCTTGCAGTAAGTAGAGACGTGCCCCAACTGCCTCAGCAAATGCTAAGAGCTACTGTAATGGGCAGCATTGACAAGAGAAAGGAGATAGAGAAGAGTCATTTTCTATGGTTTTTCAGAAGCAGCTAATACCTTCCCTTTCCTGCTTACTCTGCCCCAATAACATCTCAGGGTGCGTCCGATCTGGCTCTATTCCAGCAACAGTGTAGACATGCGACTTGCTTTACCCAGCAGCAGTGTAGACATACCATGTAGAAATGCAGTGGTGCAGGCGGAAGCGTGGCTAGCCATCTGAGTGTGTATATACACCCAGGGGCTGGCCACGTGTGTCCTTCGGGGGCCAACCCAAATTTTGGCCAGCTGCTATTTTTAGCACACTCGCTCAAGCAGAGTTAGCGCAGGCCTGTCCACCCAAACTGGGCTTGCAGCTACAGCACAGACATACCCTTAAAAGGAGGAGACAACACAATGCCAGTGCAGGGAAACTGGAAAGAACTCGCCTCGCCCTATTTACCCCCAAGCTTTTTCCTTGCTAGCTACACTTTCCACTCCAGCTATTTTAACTCGAGTTCCTTCCGCACGTTCTTTCCCACGCAGCTCGGGAAAACCACCAACTTCCCATTTTCACTGGCTACGGGCCTGGATTTTCCCCACTAGGAAAAAACACAAGATGCTCAAAGTTGCTCAAAGGTTGCTTTTGTTGAATGTCCTGGATTAAAAATAAATAAATAAATAAAAAATTTAAAAAAAAAAAATCAGATTTCAAACAACCCAGGCAGGAAACTTTCATCAGCAAACTGACGTCTGGCAAGCACCCCCCCTTCAAAACCTGCTGTGGCAGCGGCGTGCTTTATGCAAGGTGGTCTGCTTAATGAAGCGCTACCGGGTAATTTATGTCTCCGAGTCAGTTGATTTTAAAACGATGAGGTTCCTTCCTCTGCCTTGTTAGTTGGGTACATTGGCTTCCCATTTCTAAATAACGTGCTGAAAGCAAATCTTCTACCTGGTGACTCTGCAAACAGCAAAGTTCTTCTGGAGCAGAGCTGGACGTGCTGTAACACTGCTAGAGTGCTACTCAAGGTATCAGCAGGGATCCTGCCATAGGGTTTATTTTCCCAAGATTCAGCCCCTTATCACTGAGTGTCTATGGTGCAAACAGGCATACCAACACCGAGAAGGGAGGGCTGATCTCTTTGCCATCCCTGAATAAGAGGACATAGATGGCACCATTTGGGTGGGCACCTCTGGATCTTTCATTATGTAGGGGCCATGAATTTTGGCAAAGGGGGCACAGCTGCCATGTGGGGAGTGTGGATGTTTGGGGGTGAATTCCATCTCTTGTTTTCTTTTCTGTAGGAAGGGTGAAACCCATTCCCAATGCAATGAGGTCAATGGGCCACTTAGCCCCTGTGTGGAGGCTTCCAGTGGTCCATGGGCTTTATGCAAATTTCACTTCTATCTTGGGCTTTGTGAGGAGTCTGTTTCATCCTAACCCCGGGGGATTGCATGGCTCGAGGTGATTTGTCATGTCTTATTACTGCAACTGGTCTTACAGTTGCCACTCGGCCTGCCAGAGAAAGCCAACAGCAAGAGCTGCAGAACTTCCATGGACAAGCAGGGAATGAACTGCCCTGGTGCTACAAACATCCGCCTTAGCCCTGGTGTGCTCAGAGTTCTTGCCCAACTTGTCAATAGGCAGCTGAACCAGACTTGGGCGCCATTATGGGGACTCAAAACCCAATACATGTGGCTTTCTGCATTCACAAACACTGAAACGCCAGGTATCCCCCAAGAAACAGTCACAGAACAAGAACTTAGATACACCAAAGCCTTCCCAGAACTTCCCACCCAACAGATTATGGAGAATTTGCCCCATGAAAGCCACCCTGGACTATATGGCTATGTCTACATAGAGTTAATTTGGAATAACTTAGTCCGTGTCCACAGTACAAGCAGTTATTTCGACAATGTCAAAATAGCAGCGAGCTGGAGGACTGCTTACTCCGACTCCTGTAACCCTCATTGCACGAGGAGTAAGGCAAGTCGGGGGAAGGGTGCTCTCTTTCGAAATAACTGCTGTGTAGACAGCGCCAAAAAACGAATTAAGCTATTTTGACTTGAGCTACGCAATTAGCGTAGCTCAAATTGCGCAGCTTATTTCAAATTTAGCCCTGCTCTGTAGATGTGCCATATGTCATCACCGTACGTCTCCAACCCTGGCCAGGGAATGGCAAACACACTGGAATATTAGAGGAAGTGATCCTAATCTACATACTATTACTGACCCAACAAGCTGCGCTCTTGTTTTCAACCTGACGCCCAGACTTTGGTCCACCCTGAATTGCATCTGAACGAACCCTGTAGAAGATTCAGCAACTTGACTCACAAATGGTAAATTAACGACTCCCCTTCATGCAACGGTGATGAGACCATTCAAACCATTGAATCCCTCCTAACACAGTGCTCCAAACATGGTTTTCCAGGCAAACTGGATAATATCCCCAATATCACAGAAGAGGCCCCGAGATGGCTTATGGGCTTTCAACTGTCTTGTATAATGCTGATTTGCAAGTTCCATAGAATTTATATGCCATATAAGTGAACCCCTTTCACTATAGGCTGGATTTATCCTGCAAGGTTATTCCTGCTTACAAGCACTACTGTTGCATAGCTAGTGTAGACATCACCTTTAAGAGATGCTGTCCCATGGAATAATTTCACAGAGACGTGAGAGTTCCTGGATTTTTATTTGATTTATTTGTTACCATAAAGCCCAGCTGCCACAGAGGATCCCTCAAGATATCACCATGGCAAGCACTTAAATAGGAGTGCTAGTGGCATATTAAAATATTATATGGGAGCATTTATGCCTAACCACCTGCAAGAAACATTTTCTCCTGGGTTTTCTGAAAATTGAATGATAAATTAGAACTATCCGAAGAGTTAGCATGCAGTAAACCTATGGAGACATGTAGGGGCCATATGGAATGAGTGATACATTCCCAGTTTTACTTTTCAGAGGTCCAGAATGGCTATAGTCATCAGAAGGAAAAAGCTCCACCGAAAAGAAGTGAGAGACCAGTTTCTTTCTAGAGAGGTCAGCATGTTTCAAGGCATTGTTCGATAGCTCTATAAGGTGAATGAGGTGCTGACGGAGGGACTGTTATGATCTGTGGAATCGTAGTCCTTGAAGAGAAGGTATTAAAGAAAACAGATGTAACGGGCATAAAAACAGGCTTCAACCCAGATTGAGTTCTGTCTTTGTCTCCCCTCTTTACCAGAGACTACACCCTATATGGAACTTTGGGCAACATTCAGAGGCATCTAGTAGCCGAATAAGTTAACAGAATTACAGGGGCATTATTGTAGTGGGTTAGGCAAACTGGCGGTGGTGATGAGCTGAGGGAATGAAGACTCTTCCATGTCCATTGCTCGGGGGAAAGGGCGAGAGTGGTTCTGGACCTTTTCAGATGGCACAACTAATTGAAATGGTGATGTAATACACACGCTTAATGCACAGGCATGTGAGAACTTAAGATGAAAGCCATTCTTAGGATCAACTGGGCTTGTTTCCACGCCTCCACCAAGGGGCACCACATCCCTGACTGGCTTCTCCGCTTGCTCAGTTTAGACCAGTGTTTCTTAAACTTTTTAAGACTGAGAAACGCCGAACAATTTTTTTTTATGGGAAACACCAAGGATTTTTTGTGAAGAGAAGAGAAGAGAGAGAAAAAAGGTCAGGGGAGGGAGGGTCGGGGGGAAGTTACTGAAGGGAAAAAAAGGGGCTCGGGGAAAGTTATTGAGCAAAAAACAAAAGAAAGGTTGCCTGCCTATTTAAGGGTGGCCATTTTGAATTCTGCTCTCCGCGGCACATCGGTGTGCCACGGAACACAGTTTAAGAAACACTGGTTTAGGCTATTTCATCTTGATGTCCTAGCTGGTGACATTGGTTTCAACTCTGGAATCACACACATAAGCTACGTATCATTGCACGGGGCAGATCCCAAAGAGAGCGCTTGCTAGGAAAGGAAGCTGGTCGGCACAATAGGCTATTAAAGAGGTCATCCTTTCCATGGTTGAAATCCACCCCTGTCCAGATAGCAGCACAAGGCCTATACACACTTAAATCCCCTCAAGGCAGGGCTAAAATAGTACAAGAACAGGTTGAACTCACAGTAGTAGCGCCTCCTACTGGTGTCCCAGAGAATTAGCTCTTGCCAGATCCCAGGTGCCCTTCTCCAGCCATGTCTTGCCCACAGTTACCTGCCTTTTCTTTCTCCTCTGTGCCAGGACATGGGTGCGTCCCTCCCAGACTGCAGCACCTCTTCCCCTAGGTACTGCCAACCCTCTGGGTTCCTCCCCTGCGGGGAATAGCCACCCCGAATCCCACCGCATGCTTCAGTGGTCTTTAGTCAGGACCTGGAGCACAGCTGGCTCTCTGGCCCCACCCAGCACTGCTCCGTCTGTGGTAACAGTCTGTTTGGTAGCTTAGGCCAACTCATCCACAGACGGGGGGAGACTTAACTCCCTCTACACCCAGTAGCCCTTCTTATATAGGGACCAGCCTGGCTCTGATTGGCTGCCTTCAGCCTTCCCTCTGATTGGCTCTAGGCACAGCCCTCTCCAAGGACTGTTTTTAACTCTGTCTATTCCAGTGCAAGGTTCATAAAGTCTCAACGTGCCACGGGACCATAAACGTGATGCTGTCTCTCGACAGTCTGTCCAGAAAGCCAGAGGAAACACACATGTGGATGTCTGTTAGGAAACATCGTTCACTGTAGCAGTGAACACTTTTAGCTGTGGTGGTCCACCGATCCACCCCCGATGTGTTGGCCAGGAGACCGGCCGTAACATCTTCACAAAGCAGCCCCACTGTCAGATTTCAGCACTACACCTGCATCACGGCAGGGGCATGCTTGAAGGAGGCTTTTGCCTTGTATTGCTGGCTTATTCATTCCCATGAGGGACATATGATCAATCTTACTTGCTTAAATCATCTCTCAAAAAAAGGTTTTCATCAAGCAAGTATTTAAAAAACCCTCTAACGGCTGAAGTGATTTTTTCCCCCAAAAATTACTCGCATGCAAAAGAACACATACTTAGCAGAGAACACACTTAGGGTAGGGCATTCCCTCTACTACCAATCACAGAAATTTTAGAATGAAATTCCTGTTCTCTTGTATAGCTTTGCTTCCATTGCTTTTAAATCTCCAAAAAGAACATCAAGTTAAAATTTTAATGGCGTTTCTGCAGAGCCTTTTTGAATTTTGTATTAGCTCTCAATTTAGCCTTGGGTGAAGCCGTTCGACAAAAAAAAAGTCTGATGCTTAAAAATGTAATAATCTTACAGGACCCTTCCAAAGTCAGCATCAAATAGAATAAAATATATTTTATTAATGATACAATTCACAAAATTACCAGTCCTGCCACTCTCTGTCCACAAGAGACACCCCCTCCCTCTGCTGCACTTTAATACATGCACATCAGCCACTAGTGTTTGTTCTGTCTGATTTAACCTCCTGATTGCTTTGAATGCTTAATGAACTAGGGTACTTTCACTAATGATTTGACAGACACTGGCCATTATAACGCTATTCTAATCAGAAGCCCCTGCTGTGAGCTCAGTAAGGGAGATAGATGTCTTTTTTCTTAATGAAGTTCTAGTCCGGGCAACGGAAGAGGCTAAAGGCCTAATCCTAGGAGTTGCTGAACACTTGTGTAACTCACACACCTGCTGGGTGTGCTGTGCTGTCCCATGGAGTGGTACTGAGACCGCTTACAGAGAGACAATGAAAAGCTTAAAAAACAACACACAGTCTTTCAGCACCTTGGAGACTAACAAAACATGTAGATGGTATCATG
>JANRFK010000351.1:11714676-11727026 GCA_030068395.1 Apalone spinifera | reverse complement strand
TTTTATGTCATTAGGATGTGGATTGTAGTGGGCCATCCAGCCAATGTCTTTGTTCATACCTTTGTGATGGGAATCAAACTTGTAAATGAAATTAAGTTCTAAGGCTTCCCTGTGGAGTTGGCTTGTGGAATTGGCCTGAAACAATACGGCAACTTTGAGATCCATTAATGTGTGCCTGAGCAAGTTAGAGACAATGAGTTTGCTCTCAGGCCTTAGGTGAGAGCCAGCTGGCTTTTTGCTGAAGTTGTAGAGGCTCATGCGCAAAACTCCAGAGGTCCCAGGTTCGGTTCTGCCTGTCGGCGTTACACTTGCCGGCGTTACACTGGCCGCTCCCTTTGATTTCATTAATTCTTTCATTCCCAAGCTCAACCCTCGCAAGATCAGGTCCCAATATTGTGTGCAGAATGTCAGCTATTTCACACCGTTCATCTAGGCCTAAACTTGCCAACTCTGAACTGTGACATCAGTTCCCACTCACACTAGGAGTTCCACAGAGTTCAGTGTGACTATTCGCAGGAGTAAGTGTTTGTGGGATCAGGTACTTACTCTGCAGCTAGCCTTTTACTCCTGTGCACCATTAAGATGCTGGGCATTCATGCTGTTCAATGCTTATTAGCATTGCAGTGCTTTGCGCACGCTTGGCAGATCTGCTCAGCCTCCCACTGAAGTGGGTGAGTGAGAATCACCATGCCAGTGTCACAGAGGAGAAGTGGCTGACCCAACATTGCTCAATAGTCAACAGCTTAGGACGGAAAAACTCAACAATTCCTAACTTCCAATTCCATTAAGCTGGAACTGTCCCTCATGCCAGATTAGAATACGTGCAATCATAGAACAATGGAACACTAGAACTGGAAGAGACATCAAGAAGTCATCAAGTCCAGTCCCCTGCCCTCACAGCAGGACTAAGCACCATCTAGATCATCCCTGAGAGATGTCTGTTTAACCTGCTCTTACGTATCTCCAAAATGTTATTTCTTTGGGGGTTAGTTTGGAGCTCAGAAAAGTTTGAATTTCATTCAGTGCTTTCTGGTTTAGAACCAACTCCTCATTTTACCATGAACATGATTATAGTCTTGCTTCAAAATAGGTGAAGTAACTGTAAGTCGACACCACTCAGATGAGTGCGATACAAAAGCTTAGCTCAATAGGTTGACATGTGTGACGGACTGGGCCAGGTCTGGGCACCGCTGAGGGCATCCGCTCAGGGCACATTGCTCAAAACAAGGGCTCTTTACAGATCCAGACCAGAGACCTTCCCAAACAGGGCACAAACCGGTCACACCCAGAAAAACCCCTCAGACATCCCATCTCTCCCTGTGCCACACTCAGCACTGGGCCTCACACACAGGTGAGGGGTTACAGAACCCAATCCCACCTACCCCGAACGGGTCCTTCCGGTCCCAAAGAAATCCCTGGTCAATTTACACTTTGACGCTTACCCAGGAGATCACGCTGAGCCAATCCTTTAGAATCTAAAATCTGAAGGTTCATTAATAAAAGAAAGAAAAGCACGAGAGTACGATTGTTAAGGAGAACACATGGCATGCATCAAATTACCAAGTTCTCGATGCAGGCTCTTAGCAGAGATGTTACAAACGGCTATCTTAAAAATCTCTGGTGTACATCCTATGTCAGGAGGGGCCAACTAGTCTTCCCGGCTCGCTGTTCCTTGCAAGGCTGCATCTGGAATCAGTAGCAGAATTGAAGGCAAGATGGAGTCTGCCCCATGGCATTTTAGATCCATCCCTGGTATCTTCCAAGCTGGAGCAGCTCACATGGCCCAGTGACCTATCCCTGTGTTCCCATATCAGCAGTCATGGTATAACTATTTCAGACACATTCCTCAGGTGTGTATTGGCCTCTGAGAGCCTTGTCCCCGGAGCCTTGCTAATTAGCATAGTCGCTGACCGAACATTCCTGGCCCATTGCTCGGTCTCAGACAAAGAATCTTCCAGCATCAGCACAGAGTGCATAGTTATAACTCCACATGCAGATATCACACAAGTACATGAACAACATACATAGAGTCAGTAGGACACAAGCTTTCATTTGACGTCTCACATGGCCCCCTTTGTACAGACTTTGGGGCAAAGTCCACCTCCCCCTTGGGTGCAGCCAGTGACCTGTCTGACCCCCTTAAAATCCAGTAACGTGACAACATGTTATCAGTCTTCCTATTTGAAACCAGCCTTCGGCACAGCATATAAGATCACTGTGGTTTTTTTCTTCCATCCTGAGGAGTCATGTTTGCAAGACACCAGGACTACACCAAGTGGCAAGCCAGCCAGCTGAGCTGTGTGACCCAAAGAAAACCTTGTTGTTCTGTCCTGCACCACAAGGTGGAGAGATTTCCTTTTTAGAGCAGTATTCAGGGTCTTCACTACACCTAATTTAAATGGGCATATTATGTTGCTACTTAAACAGCAGCTACATCCCACCTCAGAAGTCCAGGCACTTCATTAGTAGGTACTACGGTCACTTCAAATCTATTGTCTCCTTTTGGGGCAGAGAAGAACTTAAGAATGTTCTGCAGGAGCAATGTTGCATCAAACATGACTTCTTTTTTAAAGCAGATTTTATAAAAGCAACCTATAAACATTTGAAAAAAAAATATTCCAGGAGAAATCATTTAAAAAAAAATATCCCAGAAGGGTTTGCAACCAAAATATTGCTGGCGCCCAAAATTCATGAGAAACTCACAAGAAAATGATCATCAATAAAAATGAAATGGACTAGTCTAATGTTTTTCAAGACATTAAAAACCTGAACCAACAAACATGTCAATGAAGATGAAATGCTACGGCCCGTAAAGTCGGTTTCCACAAAATAAACAACCACCACTAATAGGCACTGTTGGCCAATGAGAGCCCCCCTTTTAGAGTTCGTCCAGCCATCCTGTGTTTCAGGAAAATTGCATATAGGTGGAGTGTGCGTGACGGAGCATGCAAGAAATGAAGGACTCCTTTAGTATTGACTCTTCAATGACAACTCCTGGTTGACTAGTCTCTGACAAGAGAATATAGCCCTCCAAATGCCACATCGTTTCCCTAGGTAAATATATTTTGTGTCCTATTCCACTTCAACAGAACTGACATATTCTATATTGGATGCTGTCCACGCCAAGATTTATCATTTAATTATAACTAAGAACATTGACTAAATCCCAGCTGCTTGGGGAAATTACTTAACAGAAACGCTGGATTCTCAATAAAACACTTGGAGTTGATTGCTGAGACACAAATCACAAGGTGGTTCATTCCCAGCCCTTGCCTCTATCCCCCTCTTCACCCCCCCCACTCAATCTTTAGCACTGACAAACCTTTCAGATTTTCCAGCAAAGACAGACACCAATTATAAGGCACATAATACATTACAGATTAAATCAGAGCAAACATATTGGCCACACATAAAGCATATGGCAGGGTACCGTAATGCTTTGGAACAACTCTAGAGATTACCACAAGATCTATTATGTCCCAGGCATTAATTCTGCACCTGACATAGATTTAAAAAAAGGTGGACAAAACCCAGCCATTCTGAGACAAGCCCACCTGAAATATGAGCCCAATTTGCAGAGACATTTGGGATCTGATTCACCATCACCATTCACCTTGTGTGGTTATCTATATTAGGTCAAAGAGACTGCTTGGGACAGCTATTAAAAAGGGATTATTTTTCATTTGCTGCCAATTTCAATACGTTGAAACTGATTTTAAAAAAATTCAGCAAATATGAAAAAAGGCAGAAAAACTCATTTTGGGTAGAACAAAGTTTGTATCTTTTTGAGTCAACCTATAATTGTGATAGAGCTTTAAAAAAAAAAAAATCAGAAGACCGAATGAAATTTCTAAATGAAAAGTCATTTCAGACCAAAAAACCCTCAAACATATTGAAATGATCAGGACACGGTTTAGATTTGGGGGTGTGTGTGGATTTTTTAAGGTGAAACCAACACAAATTTGTAAACAAGGATAGTTGAATCTACCTTTTTGACGGAAAAAACAAAAACAAAACAAAACAAAAAAAAAACTCAGCCAAAAACTTTCAGCCAGCTTTACCCAATTCTGATTTTGCTTTGCATTCCCTTTGCACTATGGTAAATAATCACACAGGGTGAGAAAATGGAAACATTGCTAGATACACATCAGCTACCTCCGTGCCTTTTGGCAGTATAAGCAGAGATTATTTAATTTAATTGAGCCAAGCTACTCCAAAAATCTCACTATTCCAGACAGAAAGTTGTGGTTCTTCCTGCACACACAAGGAGGTTAAACTTAAACAACAAATGGTCTGGTAACACTATATACACTAAGAAAACATGCAGATGGTATCATGAGTTTTTGTGGGCACAGCCCACTTCTTCAGATGTGAAAGCTTATGATACCATCTACATGTTTTGTTAGTCTTTAAAGTGCTACCAGATTAGTAGGGTTTTTTTTAAGTTTATCCTGTACAGACTAACTTGGCTACCCCTATAAAACCAGAGGGAGATGTAAGTGCTCTCTTGTCAACCTCTGGACAGGAACTATTAGCCCTATTTGCCCCAAACTAGGGGCCAGCAGGTGTGTCATGCATCACAGTATCTAAAGGGACGATTTGAAACACGTGCGCATTTCGTGCTTGGAAAAATGGTAATGAAAAGTCTTGAGATAAGTTAGAAAAATAAATGGGCATCGAATTAGGCATTGAATTGCAGATGGTAGTGAAGGACTGCTGGGCTCCCCTTTTATACCACCTTTTTCCAAATGCTCCTAGAAATATCACGAATCACACAGAACTGAGGAAATGCCAAGTTAGAATAAAGACATTGGACATACACACTTTCACCAGCTGATAATTTAGGGCAGGAAACTTTTTTTTGTGGTTTCTGAAATTTGCCTTTTCCAAATTAATGCTTTTGTGTGTGTACCACGTGTAACCCACACACCTAAGGGCTACGTCTACACTGGCAGCTTCTTGCGGAAGAGCACGCGTTCTTCCACAAAAACTTGCCAGCTGTCTACACTGCACGAGCGTTCTTCCAGAAGTAAATTTACAGTATAGCGTTGAATAACTCTTCTGGAAGAAGCCCTGTTTTACCTCTCCCCACGAGGAATACGCCCTCTTGTGCAAGAGCTCTTCCACAAGAGGGCAGTGTAGATAGGCAACAAATTTCTTGCGCAAAAGCACATGGCAGTGTAGACACTCTCTTGTGGAAGAGTTTTTGCACAAGAACTCTTCCGTAAAAGAGTTCTCGAGCAAGAAGCTGCCAGTGTAGATGTAGCACTAGTGTAGTTACCATGCAGTGGCACCTAGACCACAACCACAGTTAAGACCAAGGGACCTCTACAGCATAGGCTGGGAGCCAGCTGGCTTTTAGCTCAGAGAGTAGAGGCTCCTATACTCAGCTCTAGAGGTCCCAGGTTCAAATCCACCTGGTGGTGGTTACATATGCACATGACAATCTGTGACCGTTCCAACTAGGGAGGGAGGTAAGGAGGGTGTGCGGCTGGGGGGGTCCATCCCATGGCTTGGCAAGGCAAGACCCCTCAGCCACAGCCCTTCCACACTCAGCAGAGCCTCATTCTGGCCCCCTGGTGGCAGATCGCCCTTTGCTCCTCCCTGCTCCAGGGTAGAGCCCCCAGCCCTGAAGCACCAGAGACTGTGGACAGGGCAGCCCCAGCATTCTGCAGAGCTGGCAAGTGGCACAGCAGCAGCCTGTCCCAGTCCCAAAACTCTGGAAAGTCCTTCGGTGTGTAGGGAGGCTGGGGCTGTCAGGCTTATGCCCTTGACCAGCTAGTTCCCTCCCCTGCAGCAGAGCCACTAGCCCGAGGGCAGGAGAAAGGGCTCCGGGAGACTCCAGGGGAGCATAGGCAGGAACAGGTGAGGCAGTGTGGGGAGGCATTGCCTTCCCCGCCTACAATGCCCATGACAATACCCCCTTGGATTGTCTAACTGTTTAGGTGCCATCAGGAGTGGCCCGAGGCCGGCTGCGGCAGCTGGCACCCCAGGCGGAAAGAGTGATCAGCGCCCCCGCCTGCACAGCCATCAATGGCCGTGATGTAATCATCAGCACCCGGGTCCAGCGGCGCCCTAGGCGACCGCCTAGTCTGCCGAGGTTCACGGGCCACCCGAGTGCCATATCGGGGGAGGGGATTGCAAACCGTCTGACAGTTTTGCTTTAGAACATGAGTTACCTCAGCACATGAGAGAGTGTCATGAAAGGTCTGTGTGGTTAATTTAAAGCAGGGATGCCGCCATGCTGATTCAAGAGGGCCGCCGGTGAGAGCAGGAGATTGAACTCCTTCAGGACTATGTTCCTCACATAGTTTATAGATTGCTCTGACTTCCTTCCACCGCCCAACGTGCAAAATCCGGGGGCCTAATTCTGTCCCTCGACTCTCTTCCCCTCACGAAGGGTACAAATTCCTCCCACTGACATCAAGGAGAATGGCACCTCTGGGTTCCGCTCTCAGTTCTGGAGTCCGGTTTTAACAGAGAAACAATGTCCTTCCTGCTCTTGCCCCTTTCAATTGCAATCATCCACCTCCGTATAGAATGAATAACCCAATAAATACCACTGGAGAATAACCAATGCAGGACAGATAATGTTGTAATAAAGTAACAATAGCAATGACAGTGTGAAAACTCTGTGGTTTAGAACTCTGTTAACCGGAAAACTGTGTTACCCAGCATTGCCCCCAGCCACAATACCGCCACATCTTCAGGCGTGCACGCGTGACTCCCACCTGTCCAGCTGGCTGCTGTAAGGCTTCTGGCAGCTGGCACTGTTGGCTGATATCAGCTGGAGCCTCCTTCCCCCAAGCGTGACTCAAGCTGCCAGGAGCTGCATCTGCCAGTAGGGGGCAGGGGCAGAGCCATAAGCTTTGTTATCCAGCACATTCAATTAACCAGCAACCCCCATTCTGCAGGTGTGCTGGGTCACAAAGCTACAACAGTATTGCAGTCCACTGAGATGGAGGACCACCCGTGCGGCCCACTCGCTAGCTGCTCCCTCATCTACACCGGTATAAATTCCTACTATAGAAAGGAAAAGCCGTGATTTCCTTTAGTTGAGCTAAACGCCTGCTAGAAACTGCCATGAGCTCAAACCCGCGTTTGTACCTTCCCCTGCTTCCAAACGACACCGATTGCTGAAGCTAGGTGATAGCAGAACTCGGGGGAAAAAAATCTAATGGCACTGGGCAGCCAACTGAAGATTCAGGATGGATTTTCGCGAGTCAGAACATAATTGCCTGTGCAGGAGATTGCTTAGAAAAGTACCGTTACTGTTTCAAGAAAGTCAGGAGAGCTCATTAGAGCTGGACAAATTTTTTTGAAATTTGAAGATTTCGATGAAAATTTTTCAGGGAAAAAACCTTGCCTTTAAAAAAAAAAAACCACCAAAAAATCCACAGTTTGTCTTTAAAATGATCACAAGCAGTGAGGAGCGTGGTTCTCTCTCACTCATCCACCCAACAGCACCTTCAGAAAGCCCCACATTCCTGACCCCATCCAACCCCCAGCGGGACCTGCAGCTTCTTGGCCTTTTTGGGCAATCTTTCTTGGGCTGAGATTGCTTAGTTGAAAAATTGGAAAGGATCACAACACAGAGCAGCAGGGAGTCAGAACCATTTTCATTTGTTCCATCCTTGCTGGAATAACTGAGTAGACAAGACAGAACCAGGTGCCTTTGTGAAAACAAAACTAAGCATCCCCGTTGGGAAACCGGATGTATGTGTATATATATTAAACAATGGGCATTTTCCTTTCCTCCAACAAAACCCAATATTATGTATTTATCTGACAATACATTTAGGCTTAAACAATTTATATCTTTCAAGCTGAGAGCCAGCTCATTTGTTCTGAATATTTTTTTGGGGAAAAAAAAATAATCTACTGCCAAGCATTTGAAGAGCTGGTAAAAATTCAGCTGTGTCTCAGATGACCTAGTGAGACTTGCGCTTCTCAACATAGCTTTCCATTAAATATTGATTATTAAACAGTACAGAAAATCATCATCAGGCAAAGAGTGCACCCAGCTGAGAGACAAATCCCCCCAGCTGATCCACTCCCCTCATTAAACCACCTCTTTCTATACCTATAGGACTAGAGTAAAGTAGATGAAAAACAACAAAGGGTACTGATTAGGCAAGATTGTGTCCCCAGAGCAATAAAAAAGTGTAAGAGCCATGAACAATCATGACGATATTTTTTCCCCTTCACGGTTTCCTTATTTCAAAACCACACCCCTACAGATAACCGATGCCCCAACCAGGCTCTGCAAAGAAACCAGTTCAAAGGACGAGTTATGTTGATTCCTAGGACTGTTTGTAGTAACTGATTAAAGGGATGAGATTGTCTTTAAAAGCAGGCATCTGGTGGGGAGCAGCTGTGGGAGTCGATTTTGAAAAGACCACGAGAGACAGGTTTATAAAGAGAGTCACAGTGTAAACTTCTGGATGTGGGCATGTTTACACAGACACACTATTCCCTCTCCCCTCTCTTCTACAGCTATTTCTCCTCCTGCAAAATGTTTCAAAAAGAAAGTGAGGTACGAATATCCCCATTTTACAGTTCTATTATCTTCGGTGCATGTGCACCCTCTGCCCCCCCCCCCCAATTATTGTAGCATCTGTGCACCTCAGTCCCATCTACTTTCGTCCTCACAATACCCGTGAGGTATGGTCAATTTCCTGGGAATTGGCACGTGCTCTTCTACCCATTTTGCAGATAGGGGACTGAGGCAGAGACTAAATGAGTTCCCCAAAGTCATAAAGGGAACGTGCAGGTATGTCTACACTGGAGTTCGGGGTGTAATTTTCGGAGACATATCCACGTTTGCACCTAACGAGCTAAAAAACAGGCAATTCGCCCCACGCCAAGATGCTGAGTATGTACTCAAAGCAGCTAGTCCCTCCCACCAGCAGCTGCACTATTTTTGTAAGCACACTTGAGCACGCATCTCCCCCAAAGATGGAATTTGTAACCCCAGCTCCAAACAGAGATATACTTGGTGGCATCCCAGGAAATTCACCACAGGTCTTCAAAGCTCCCGATTAGCAACTGAATAACTAGGCCATCCCTCCTTTTCGGGGGAGGGGGAAAAAGGCCTTGAGGTACAGAGGGGTGAAAGAACTTGACCGATGTCAGTCAGCGACACAGTTGGAACTGGAACCCCAATTTTCCGACTCAGTTCTATGCCTGTATCCACCAGATTGCATTGCCTCATGGAGCCAATAAAATGATAAAATCCAACAAGCAAACACCGTCATTAGACTTTCAGATGGTCAGTTATTCCATAAAAATCTTCAAAAAATCCAAAACAAATAGATAACCGAAAGCCTCTCTCTCAAATTATCCGAGTTAACATCATCATTTTCCAATCCTCCAGAATATTTACTGGGAATATTCTGAGAATCACAGGAGATTTAAGGACACATCTTTAGCTGGGTTGACTAGCTCAGAAATGAGTGATTAAGGAGAGAGATTTCACAGAGTTGCTTTTTTCATATCTTGTAAAGGTCAGTGACTATAGTTCTCTTATCCTCAGATAAATTCTGAGTGCATTTCACATATATATATAGGCTCATCCTCTTGAGAGAGTTTGCTGCTAGAGAATAAAATTTGAATTTATACTGCACCTTTCGTATTCCAGGTACCCCTGTGAACTTTATCATAATGAAACCGGATGCCAGCAGCAAATGGAAGGTACAAGCAAACAGGACAAGTGTCGTCTGCTCATAAATAGCCCTGAACCAAGTCTTGAATATTAGAACTCAGTTTTAGTTAGAGATTGAAGAGCGAGCAAGACAGTATACTCCACTCTTCACGCGTAACAAACATTATTTAAGTGTGGCCTTGTCCACCCTAGCATGTTTTGTTGCCAAAACCTGCCTTTCGGCAACAAACCAGTGAGCGCGTTTACTCTGCAATGCGACTTTTGTCAGGAAAAACACCCAGTTTGGACAACAAAAAACTTCCACCCTATGAGGGACATGTGTCTGTCCCCCTCCCTTTTTAGTTGACGGAGAGCCAGCGTGGACTCTGCTGTTTGTTTTGTCGAGAGAACCCACACCACCTGCCCTGTTGGCTCTGCTCAGTGTTCTGTGAACTCTGCTGCCCTGCAGGCCTGCGGCCCTCCCCTTTCAAAGCTCTCAGAATTATCTGACAGCTGAGTGAGCTGCTCCCTTTGGGGAACAAACAAAGAGCAAATCATCGGACTGCTCCTGTTCTTCCCTGCTAGGAACCCAGCGGCAGGCAGGCTGCTGCTGCAGGAGGAGGGCTGGAGAGAGACGGCTGTGCTGCTTTGACACTCGTCTGCACGGAGAGCTCCCAGGGACTCGCAAGAAGCACAGGGATCAGCCTAAGGCTAGATTGCGCATCTGTTCTTATGGTTCAGGCACTGGTTTCATGTGAGACAGTTGCCCACAGACATCTGGTGTGAAGTCACACAAGTCACTGAGTTTTAAATACCTTTAAAAACTGGGGTCTAATGTTCATCAATTTCAATGGGAGTTAGGCTCTTGCATCCGATTCACATTCCGGCCCTCACTCTCTGGGTGTGTCTACTTTACAGTAAGACACCCCAAAATGGTCTGTGCTTATTGAGTTGGGCTCACGGGCTTGGGATGCAGAGCTGTTGGTCCCTGGGTTGTAGGTCCCTGTGAGATGGAAGGATCCCAGAGTCCGGGCTGTAGACTGAGCCCCATCGGCCTAAGTTGGCTGGCACAGATGAACAGGATCATTTGTGGGGGTTAATTCCAGGGTAGACAACTTTATCTGTGCCTCAGTTCCCCATTTTAATGCTCCTTCCTGACCACAGAGAGATGTTCTGAATGTGAATTGACCAATATACCATCATAAGGACAACATTGTCTCCTTCGAATACCTTCTTAAAATACTCCTTCACCTCCTCTCCACAGCGCCCCCACCCCAAGTTAGACAGCTAGCGCACAGTACCAGTCAGTGCAATTTCCCCCTCCCCACTCATTTTTTTGCACTGCCCTGTCTCTCTCTCCCCCATCCATTACTTCATCTGTTCCCCTTTGACTAAGTTCTTCAGGGCAGGTACAGCCCTTGTGATGGACCAGCACCTCAAAGAATGGGCTACTGGACTATTACCAAGTGCGACAACAATCCAAATAAGAACAATACCAAAAGCAACAAGGCTTGCTGAAAGTCTTAACACAACTTTCTGATTCAGAACTGAGTAAGTGTCAAGTATTACTGCAACCAACATACCTATATAACCTTCTCCCTCCTCTCTGTAAAGCTATTTCTCCATCTCTCTGCCTCTTCACATGGTCTCTGCTTGGAGAACTAATGCAGTATTCAAGAAAGGACAGAGGTGGAGGGCTGATAAATGTGGTCAAAGCTGAACACAGTATCACCTACTAGGCCCGCAACGCAGCACCTGATAAAGGACAAAGCTTTTTACGTATTTATTTTCATTTCTGAGATATAAAATAAAGCCCCTTTTATTGCGTGGCTAGTCCTTACACAGCCTGGGGAAAGAGAGATGTGTTTGTCACTTCCTCTTACCGATAAGACTTGTATCAAGGTTGCAAAGGAAGGAATTGTAATTTTTCAATTTAAGTGACTGCTCATGTCAACCGGAGTCTCGGTTAAACAAATCCCCAGTGAAACAAGAGATAAAGAGCAATCAAATAAAAAAAAAAGTTTCCTATACTGTGTGCCCCTAATTTTTTTTCCCTGATGGGCTCTGATAAATTACTTATAAACAAGCACAATTAATACATTTTCTAGCCAATTAGCCTGAAACAAATAATTGTACTGACTTGCAATTATTAGGTTGATGAGGAATTGGCAAAGATTTTTTTGAAATACCCTATCTCCAAATCATTTGCCTGATCCTGAGTCTCTAAGAAGTTGTCGTCAGCAGCTAATAGTCTTGGGCCCTGCTATGTGAATAGTGGTGTAACGTACACATCCATGATGTAGGCATGTGAAAATAGTTTAAAATGGAATTTTCACCACTGTGGCTTCTTCTGTTAATTTATCCGATTTCATCCTCCCTGCTGTTTAATTTGCTTTATATTGGTGCATTCACTAGTTCAGAAAATCAGACTGAGCACCCAGAATCCTCTATGCAACTCCCAGATTGGCTACGTATTGTAGCGGGTTCACTCACTTCTTTTCCTTTTTGCCCGGCTCTTTCCTCCAGGGTGGCCGGTTGGGGGAAGTAGCTGGCTGCTTGGACGCCCCGTTTGGGTGTGGTGGTGGTTCAGGGCACTGCCCTCTGGCAGTGACCACTCCTCGGGTGCTCTGCACCCCCCTTCCGAGGAAGAGTCCAAGTTCTTGTAGTCCGCTTCTCCTCCAGGGTTCTCCCGATGCTCAGGGACCCC
>JANRFK010000351.1:11667519-11682648 GCA_030068395.1 Apalone spinifera | reverse complement strand
TCCCATGACAACGTAATTTACACAACAGCCTTTGGTGAGGGACCTTGTCAAAGGCTTTCTGGAAATACAAGTATACAATATCTACTGCATCCCCTTTGTCCACATGTTTGTTAACCCCTTCAAAGAACTGCAATAGATTAGTAAGACATGTTGACTTTTGCCCAACAAACTATGTTCTTCTACGTGTCTGACAATTTTAGTCTTTACTATTGTCTCAACTAATTTGCCCGGTACTGATATTAGACTTCCTACACTGTAATTACCAGGATCGCCTCTACCAGGTAGAATAGAAAGTCTGAAGGAGCAAGTGAAATCCATCATGTACGCAGGGTGGAGCTATGCAGAACAATGTAACCCTAGTCAGCGGTGCATATTAATAGACACAAAGACTATAAAAACATTACACATTTTAAGTGATTTATCATTAATCAATTAATGGAGCATGAATACAAGAGGACCATTTTGTTAATTGGGACTGTTATTGACAATTTGTGTAATGATTTAATCCCCAGCCATCTTCTTAGTAAACTTCCTCCAGCAAGGCACTGCTCTTGTTCCAATTCGGTCCCTGACTTTTACACAGAGCACATCGGCATGGCTAATCCACACACTAGGGATTAATTGGGCAACTTTGCGCCATGTGAGCACTTCAGGGAATTGACAAACTCTTTTATCTGCTCAGATCTTTTTATTTCATCATGAACCATGCTCCCTGGAGCATCCCTATCAATTAAGTGAAAGTGGAGTGGATGCCAAATGTCTTATTTGTGTGAGCGTCTTAAAATACGTATCCCCTTTTCATTAGTTCTCCTTCCTGCCCAATTAGCTCATGTTTTCACAATTGATTTTTCTTATCTTTGTAATTTAATTATTTTAATTGGTGCTAAGTGGAGGGCTGCACCATTGGGGCAGAAAGGAAATATTTCAAGAACAGCTGAGTGATGTCTCTATGCTTCCACTAGACAATCACCACCAGTTATTACCAGCTCGACTGGTCGAAGTGTATGTTGCTGTGAGGAGGATTCTGGAAGAGAGGGGTTATAGTATTCCACCTTTGCACCAGTGCAACAGAGAACTTATGGGGTGCTTATCAAACAGGAAGTAGACCAGTTACTCTTATAATATGAATCATTGGGCCAGTCTATCAATGCCATCTTCACATACATTACTAGTTCTGTGCAGCTGAAGTAACTGGATATTTTATTCCAGATTGTATGTCACTAGGAATAGGTCCTTCATGTTTGGTAATAACATGACACTGCACAATATCTGACTGATCTTATAGTCAGAGAACTGGAAGTGACCTGGAGAGGTCCTCAAGTCCAGTCCCCTGCCGTCATGGCAGGGCCAAGCACTATCATGATCATCCCTGACAGGTGTCTATCCCACCTGCTCTTAAATATCTCCAGTGATGGAGATTCCACAAGCTCCCTGGGCAACTTATTCCAGTGTTTAACCACCCTGACAGTTAGGAAGTCTTTTATAATGTCTAACCTAAACCTCCCTTACAACAATTTAAGCCCATTGCTTCTTGTCCTATCCGCAGATGTTAAGGAGAATATTTTTCCTCCTCCTTCCTTGTAACACCTTTTTAGGTATTTGTAATCTGTTGTGTCCCTCTCAGTCTTCTCTTTTCCCAACTAAACTAACCAAATTCTTTCAAAGAATAAATATCTTAGCAAAGTCTGGTCATCAACCAAAACCCAAACGTCATCTTAAAAAAAAATGCTAGAGAAGGCCAGAGCTGACATCTCCTGTTTAAAGTTTTCATCACTTCCAAGCCATGATTTTTCATATACAGCCAGTCCCCTAGTTACAAATTTGGGAAGTTTGGTCGTAAATGCGAACGGTTGTAAATGGACCATTCGTAACTTGGGGACCGGCTGTAGTTTCAGCATAACCCAGTAGTCACACGAAAATATTTGAAGGCACAGGAGTGTTCCATTGGAGACACTTCGATATTTATCACATTTTACCTTTTTATATTGTTTTCCATCATGAGTTCTCAAAGCGGGTGAGAGCATTAAGTGTATTTTAGCAGCACAACTGTAGTATTTCAGCAGAGACATTACCTAGGCCAGTGGTCCCCCAACCTTCTGGGGCCACTCACGCGCTGCGCGTCCAGGAGCAGGGCCGCCGATGCGCTGCGTACCCAGGGCCGGCACTGGCATCTGCTGCGTGCCCGGGGGCGGGGCTACCCATGCGCCACGGGCCAGCACCGGCATGTTCCACACGCCCGGGGGCGGGCCCAGCCCAGATTGTTCGGCGCGCGCACATAAATGCCCCGGCAGGCATTGCGTTGGGGGACCACTGACCTAGGCCAACGAGACAGATTCTCCCATCACCATAGGTTGATGGCATGAATCCCTGTCAGCCGAGTGCTTGGGAGGCCACCTAAGAGAGATTCAAATGCCGTCAACTGATTAGCAGAGCGCTCCAGCCAGCAGCATGAGTTTCTACTGGTGGTGCACATCCACACATACCTCAGTGCACATAACATTTATTCTGCACATGGATAGGAAAATAGAGGGAACATTGGGAGATGGAGGAAGTTTTCCACTGACCTAGCACAGTCTACGCCAGGGGCTAACTCAGCTCAACTATGTCTCTCGGGAGGTGTGGACTCTTGAGACTCCTATTAAGACAACTTAATTTTCTAGTTTAGACCAGACCTAAAATGACAGCGAGGTAAGTTAGTGTTACAGCTACTTTTCCCCATCTGCAAGGTGCAACCAAGCAACAAAGTGGTCAAGGGACATCACCAAGAATAGCAGCGAGGTCTTCCGACTCCCTGTCCCCTCAAGAGTTTGTCTACACAGTAAAGAAGTGACTGCGAGGCTGATTTCTGGACTGTACCTGAACCCAAGTTCTAGAGCCCAGACATCTACGCAGCAACTAAGAAAGCCTCCAAGTGCAAGCCTCATCAGCTTGAGTCCACTGGCACAAGTAAAACACAGCTGCCTAGCTGCTGTGTAGACATACCTCAAAGGTCTGAGCCAATATCTATCACTATCAATTGCAACTGTTCCATGAGCTTTGAAGGGCATTGGATGTGGTTCTGGAAGATACCTTCTCTGCTCACTGAGAGTCCAGTTTACATTTCTGGAGACCTTTTCCTGCCTAGATAAAGTAGATAGAGCAGAGTTATTTAGTCCTCCATATAAATGCAAGAACTAGGAGTCACCAAGTGACATTAAGAGGCAGCAGGTTTAAACAATGAAAGAGTATTTCTTCACACAACACACCGTCAGCCTGTGGAACTCGTTGCTACAGGATGTGGTAAAGACCATACTAGATCTCAAAAAAGAACTAGACAAGTTTACGGAAGGGAGGTCCATCAATGGCTATTAGCCAGGAGGATCAGGGATGGGTTTCCTAGGCTCTGTTTGACAAGGGACAGCTCACTTGACTCCCCGTTAGAGGATAGGGAGCTGGGCTGGATGGATCTATGGTCTGACTCAGTCCTGCCATTCTTACGAAGGTACAGTCAACAGCATTATCTAAAGAAGTTCCCGCTGGTATAGATTTGCACATTGGCTCTTGGATTAAATGGTCAACCGCTTTGAAGAGGTTAAGAGATAAAGAACGAACATGGCAGAGATCATTTGGCTAAGTCATTGAGTGCCGGGGATTTTCTGTAGCCGTGTTGGGAGAGAGATACGGAGCAGGCAGCAAGAGTCCATTATTGACAAGAAGAAAAGGCCTGTCAGAAAACGCCAGGCAGCAAGGATGTAGCTAAGATCAGTACAAGAGAGTTTCTACAATCCATCAAGAGAGCTGTGGGCAGGTGACCCACCAATCACCTCACACCATTGTACTTTGCAGCAGGCAGTCCTTGCTGGAATTGCCCCTCTGGGCGATGAAAGCACTCGATGTGACACCTGCGAGTTTGCCCTTTACTGCTGCAAACCCAAGCTGTTAAATATCATGCTCTTTTGGCTTTGATTTACTCCATTTATGGACCCCCCCTTCCCTGCCCCCTCCCCCCAACCTCTCTCCTTCACAGGGGATCGATTCCGGACAACAAAAGGCAACAATGGCTTTAATAAAAAAACAGAAGGACAGGCAAGATTGATTTCGTCAACAAAGACAGGCCGTAGCGATGGAGAGTGGAGGGAAAGGAAGCAAGCGGACAAGCACAATAATAAAAGCCACATTGGTAGTCACACAGACCCAAAGGGACGCTTACTGCACATGAAACCGCTGTTTTCTTTCCATATTCCTTCCCCCCCAAACCCCACTTTCCTCTGATGTTCTTGGGTATCCTTCAACATGGTTAGAAATCACTCCTCCCCCACCCCCCAAAATGGTCCAATGATTACAGCTTTGGCATAAGATATGGGGGATGCGGACAATACTCTAGGCTCCACCATAGAGTTTTCCTGAGCCCCTAAGCCGTCTTAGCTTACCCTGTGCCTTACTCCTCCCCAGTTAAAATGAGGACAATAACACTTCCTCGCTTCACAGAGATTCTGTCAGAGTACACACCATGCATAGCTGTGAGGAGTTCAGATCACAGAGCGAGAGAAAAAAAGCCGATAAGGAGGTACGATTCTCATTAAAACATGGACCAACCAGTTCCCATATTAAATACTTGTTATACATGAGCAGCATATTAATAATAATGTGCATGCATCATGCAGAGAAATTCAAAAGTTTCCAAAAACATTCCAAAAACTTGTCTTCTTGTGGGCACGTGAGCAGGAAAGTAGTTGGATTATACTCAGGGTTTTTTGTTTTTTTTTTGCTTTCTTCTAAAGGTCCCTCACCAAAGGCTCTTGTGTAAGTTACGTTGTCATGGGATAAGAAGGATGATCCTTTCATGGATTGAGAACTGGTTAAAAGACAGGAAACAAACGGTAGGAATAAATGGTAAATTTTCAGACTGGAGAGGGGTAACTAGTGGTGTTCCCCAAGGATCAGTCCTAGGACCAACTTCATTCCTATTCAACTTATTCCTAAACGATCTAGAGAAAGGGGTAAGCAGTGAGGTGGCAAAGTTTGCGGATGATACTAAACTGTTCAAGATAGTCAAGACCAAAGCAGACTGTGAAGAACTTCAAAAAGATCTCACCAAACTGAGTGATTGGGCAACAAAATGGCAAATGAAATTTAATGTGAATAAGTGTAAAGTAATGCACATTGGAAAAGATAACCCCAATTATACATACAATATTATGAAGGCTAATTTAGCTACAGCTAATCAGGAAAGAGATCTTGAAGTTATCGTGGATAGTTCTCTGAAAACATTGACACAGTGTGCAGCGGCAGTCAAAAAGGCAAATAGGATGTTAGGAATTATTTAAGAAGGGATAGAAAACAAGACAAAGAATATCTTATTGCCCTTATATAAAAGTATAGTACGCCCACGTCTTGAATACCGCATACAGATGTGGTCTCCTCACCTCAAAAAAGATATTTTGGCCTTGGAAAAGGTTCAGAAAAGGGCAACTAAAATAATTAGGGGTTTGGAACGGGTCCCATATGAAGAGAGGCTAAAGAGACTGGGACTTTTCAGTTTAAAAAAGAGAAGACTGAGGGGGGATATGATAGAGGTATATAAAATCATGAGTGGTGTGGAGAGGGTGAATAAAAAAAAGTTATTTACTTGTTCCTATAATACAAGAACTAGAGGATACCAAACAAAATTAATGGGTAGCAGGTTTTAAACTAACAAAAAGAAGTTATTCTTCACACAGCACGCAGTCAACCTGTGGAACTCCTTGCCAGAGGAGGGTGTGAAGGCTAGGACTATAACAGAGTTTTAAGAAGAGCTAGATAAATTCATGGAGGTTAGGTCCATTAAAGGCTATTAGCCAGGGGGTAAGGAATGGTGTCCCTAGCCTCTGTTTGTCAAAGGCTGGAGAGGGATGGCAGGAGACAAATTGCTTGATCATTGTCTTTGGTCCACCCCCTCTGGGGCACCTGGCATTGGCCACTGTCGGCAGACAGGATAGTGGGCTAGATGGACCTTTGGTCTGACCCAGTATGGCTATTCTGATGTTCTTATGTTATCCCCCCTTATCCCATGACAACTTACTTAAGAGCCTTCGGTGAGGGATCTTGTTAAGAGCCCTTGTCTACACTCAGGTGTGTCTTCAATACGAAAAATAAAGACGTGTTCTCAACTCAAGTTGGCCAACACATAGCACGAGGTAAACTAGTGAGAACTACAAGCTACCTTGTCTTTACAAGAATTAGCCAGTAGAGCAGCAGAGGGAAATAACGGGTGCCACAGAACTGACGTGCTTCACTAGGCTTAGTCCCTGGGAGGCCACTGTCACTTTATTGACCCGGATGTCCACAGGTACAGACACTTGAAGCTTTTGTTGGCCACGGATCGGCGTTCCCACTCAACGGGAGCTGCAGGAAGAGGTGGTCCAGTTCATGCCTCTTCCTGCAGATCCCATTGGCTGGGAACGACAATCCGCAGCCAGTGGGAGCTGCAGCATCTGTACCTGTGGAGGGTTAGGTAAACAACGCAACGACAGCCCTCTAGGGGCTAACCATGACAAATCACTTCTGGCTTTTTGCCCACCCCTGAGTCTATGGAGGACCTCAGGCAAGGCATTTACCTTGCCCTTCTAACACCTAAGAAAGCTACATAACTCTCTCATGGTAATTGCTATAAGCGTTTGTTAAGTTAAAGACACTTCTCCCCCCCCCCCCCCCCCAGTGAAGGAGAGGGAGAAGTTGTATTGGTTTAGCTAAATGCTACTTTCAATCCATGTAAATTGGGGCAAGAAGTTATGTGAATAGCCTTTATTTTGGCCCAGCCGGGAGTATTTTGGTGGAGCTAAAGTCTCTTCTACAGAGCAAACTAGCCTGTGTCACAAAGCAGCCACAGAGTTCAGCATGACTGGCCTTCCCTCCTCAGAGGGCTAGAGCTCTGAAACGTGACAGGTTGGCCCTGAAAGGCCGTGGGAGAACTATTGAGGAGGCTGGAGGTAATGCTAAAGGCGGTGCATGATTTGGTCTCATACGTGATAGATGGGGGAGAGGAAGTGGGAAATCGGGTGCCTTCTAGATTTTTATTACTGAAACCAAGTGCCCTCAATTTGTTCCCCCTCCTCTACACGGCATGGGTCACCTCTGTTTGGTCTTCCTTTTTACAAGTAGAGGAATCAATAATGATTTGGGGGTGGGGAGGGGGGAGTAATATATAGTTATTAGTCACTCGTTTCCCCCAATATATAGTATCTCTATAAAATGGTTTGTAAATGCACATCTGGGAGCTGGTCAAATTATCTCACATCTGTTAGCAATTTGCTTTGTGAACAGTAGACAAGTTGTTTCAATTTACAATGGGCAGAATACATACCTCACTTGGATTTTTTGTCGTCATTTAAAATGCCTGTAAAATACCTTGGAATCCTCAGGTGACAAGCTGTCTATAAAAAGACATCAAGGGGTTGCAGAGTTAGCCCATAACTGGAAAAACAAACAAAATAGTCTAGCAGCACCTTAAAGACTAACAAAACATGCAGATGGTATCATGAGCTTTCGTGGGCACATCTAAACTGGGTTGTGCCCACAAAAGCTTGTGATGCCATCTGTGTGTTTTGTTAGTCTTTAAGGTGCTGCTAGACTATTCATTGTCTTTTTAAGTTAAAAAAAAAAAAAACTAAAGACAGTCATAGTTGAAGTGTAACGAAATTACTAAGAGTCGCCAATCAAGATCACAGATCTGTTCCCAAAAATCTTATCTAAAGAGAGCTTGAGTTAACAAGTGGGAGAAGGGCATAGTAATACTTCCTATTTTACTGAGGGGGAACAAGCACTGAAAAAAATCAAGTAACTTGCCCAAGGCCACAAAGGCTGTGGCAGAGTCACAAATTGAACATAGATCTTGAGCCCCCTTCCAAAGCTTAGCCATGGGACCAGCTTTCCTCCCTCTTTTGGACATATAGTTTCCCTGATTTAGTGTGTAGGGAAGGTCATACAGCTAAGCCCCTGTGAGAATCTTTCAAAAAAAAAATTAGATAGATAGATTAGATAGATAGCAATTCAAGTCTTCAACCAGAGGAAACAAAAATGATGACTCTAATATTATGGCCATTACCACTGCACATTAATTTAAATATTTAAAAGTAATTTCACACAAAGTTTAATGATCCAATTTTCATAATGAGTCAATACATATAAAGTGAAAAATAAAACACCCACTGCCCCGATCCCAGTGGTAAAAACAATATAATGCTAATATGGGCTGTAGGAGGCCACAGGAGTCCAGAACATCATACATAACTGTCCCCCAGAATCTCATCTGACTTTCATTGGGCTGCTAAATGAAATTATCACATGATTGATAGATGGAGAACTGCGGCCATCCAAATGGCAGAGCATTGTACTGCATCTCTTCTGCCTCCAGGCAAAGGGTTATAAACACTTTGCACATTAGGAGTAAAGACGACTGCAATAGAGAGACTAAATAATTCCTCTCCAGGCTGCAAGCACCCATCACAGGAAGCACGCAGAACATTTGCTCGTTGTCAAGGTGTGTGATTCCAACAGAGACAAAAGGCCCTGGTTCTTTACTACATGGGATACAAGTGGTGGACCATGTAGTAACCCACACAGGCAGCTGCTTATGATTCCCTGAACTTTGGACAACACCAGATGCTTGAAGTAGGCCACATGTTGTTCTATTTCTGCCAGCGACAAAACAGCCATAAGGCTCTTTGATCAGCAAAGGATTGAGTGATCAGTTCCACCTACTCCCTCCCACCAGGAGAGGTGTGGGACATTGAATATAGGATGCCACTACATCCATTTGTACCAGCGTAGCACCAACAGGCGGAATCAAACCTGGGACCCCTGGCACTTAGTGCATGAGGAGACTGGGGGGTGGGAGGGAAGTATGAGAGAAGTATGTAAAATCATGACTAGTGTGGAGAAAGTGAATAAGGGGAATAAGTCAATAACTTTTCATCACATAAGAACTAGGGGTCACCAAATGAAATGAATGGATAGCAGGTTTGAAACAAACAAAAGGGAATGTTTCTTCATGCAGCACACAGTCAACCTGTGGAACTCCTTGCCAGAGGATGCTGTGAAGGCCAGGACTTTAACAGGGCTCAAATAAAGAGCTAGATACATTAGCAGGAGTTAGGTCCATCAATGGCTATTAGCCAGGATGGGTAGGAATGGTCTCCTTAGCCTCTGTCAGAGGCTGGGAATGGATGACAGGGGAGCGATCACTTGGTGGTTCCCTGTTCTGTCACTCTCTCTGGGGCACCTGGCATTGGCCACTGTCAAGAGACAGGACACTGGGCTAGATGGACCTGTGGTTTGAACCAGTCTGGCCGTTCTTATGAGCCCCTGCCGCTGGAACTAAAAGCCAGCTGGCTCGCCACAAAGTCTATAGAGCAAACTCATTCTGTCTCCCTCTCTAAGTGTTCCAAGTGCCACTCCCTGGCACAGTGCACCACACCCAGGAGGCGTGTGGGTTACATCAACGTTACAGCAGGGAGAAGCCCCCTGCAAAAATCCTTTCACTTTCCCCTAAGCAGCTGGTACAAAGTGCAACTTGGAGCCCAAACTGTGGGAGAAATACACCTCAGGAATGATTTTAATGAATCCCCTTTTCACTCCACCACTAAGGGCCAGTGCAAGGTATTCATGCTACCTCATGCCTCTTAGTGTAGACATAGCCTATGAGTTTTCTCGGCCAAAAATATGCTAACGAGGGACTCATTTGCATGAGTCGCGATCACATTTGCATATTTTCTGCCGATCGGTTTTTGCGCTGGTGTTTTTGCACAAAAACAAGCAGCGTGGATGTTTTCTTTTTGCACAACCCCCCCCTTTTCCCCCCGCAAGATCTACAGATCTTGCACAAAAAGAAAACATCCACACTGCTTGTTTTTGTGCAAAAACCCTAGTGCAAAGGCAGATTGGCAGAAAATATGCAAATGAGATCGCGACTCATGCAAACGAGTCCCTCGTTAGCATATTTTTGGCTGAGAAAACTCGTAGCATAGACGTAGACGTAGCCTTAATGGCTTCAGTGGCGGATAGGCCTGTGAATAGTCACCTGGGCGGAGAATGAATTTCACCCAGCATAGCCTGGTGTTTTCCATTCCCACTCATGCATGCTCTCTCAGAGCTGGAAATAGAACTCAGTTCTACCCTCTGCTGGCCTCCGTGGAATTTAAACTCTGACCCTCAGTCCCTGTGGCTGAGAATTTCCTCAGGAAAGTCATTAGGCATCTACCTTGCTGGTTAAGGAAAGTAGAACACAGAAGTCCTGCTTGACTGGCGTGTCTGAATTGGTCATGACGACTTGACTCTCCAGCAAATGTTTTATTGACACAAGACTAGTTAGGTAACTAAATTCCAGGCTGTTTTTCGTTTCAGGAGCAGTCGAACCCCGGGTCACTGTAGGGCAGTGAGGTGTTACCAATACAAGGCAGACTAATTTCACCCTTGCTTCTAGTGACTCCTTGTTCAGAAGGCTTGGAACGACACGTACACCAAAACCAGGGCTGCTTTCATTTTGTCAGGCCTATCAGACAGTTTATGCTGCACAGTCGCACGTCAGCACTGAGCCTCTGTGCCATTTGTAATCATTTGCAAAACCCAAATATGTTCTCAAGCCAAATGAATCTTTAATAGCTGGAGTCAGGGGCGTCATTTCTACATACATTTAAGGATCTCTGGCGCTCCCTGAAACCCAGCGCCTGAATTGCACAGATGGGGATAAGGCAGGCTTGGATTTGGCCAGCATTCATGTGAAACAAATGCATCGCGCTGAAACCTTAACAGCGGTGTCCTTTTCAAAATAGCCCAGAGCAAGATTTTCAAGAAAAATTAAGCCGACTGCTCCACAAAACCACATTCAGCAGGCAGATAGATTTTTGATTTCATGTCTCCGAAACAGCATTATATACTGCACAGAAGAAAAATACGTTAGACCCTCCAAAGAAAACTAACGCTCCTTCTCCACACATTCATCTAATTTATCAGTTGACATTTCTGGCTAACATAACCGTGCACCTTTGGGACATGCTTTGAATAACGGGAAAAGGATCATTTTTGTGGAGCAGCAGGAGAGTCCCTGCTACAGGATTCAGTAAGTTGTATACTCTCCCAAGCTTCAAGGTACCTCTGAGAAAAGGAAATGAAGAGCTGTTCCATTAGGTATCAGAGGTGACATTCATGCCTATGCAAATGGTCAGTATAAGGCTTATCCAACATAGAAGTCCCATGTGTGAATGCTAAAGTGAAACTTAAGTGTTTCACAAACTCCACAGGGAAACTTTCCCCACTTTCATCTTATTTAGACTAGAGATTCTAGCTCTACAGAGCTTAATCTCAGTAAACACCTACATTACTACATTCATCCTTTGTCCAGACTCTGTACAAATAGTTACTGGCATCATAGGATGTCCAGGATAGACAGCAAAGATATTTCCGTGGTGCTTACACAGATTTACACTAGTGAGTACTGGTTCATGGTTTTCACATGCTAAAACAATTTTCTACCTTAAAATAGATGCTGTCCTAGAAGATGGATTGATTCATCAGAGTGCCAGGATAAAACATCCTGGAACACAAATATTAAGTTTCAAAGTACTAACCAAAAAATCAGCTGCCTGTGGTTCTCTTTCCATAAGAACCATCAACACAATGTTCAAAATGATACCAAAACAGCATGTCATGATCTACATGTCACCGCAAAAGTTTTGACAATGGGTCAAATTCTGCTCCTGTTTACATTAGTAGGAGTCTACAGTGATTCCAGAGAGGTCAGCAGAATCATTCCACATGTACACCATTCCTTATGGGAGAATAAAGTGGCCTCACCTTGTCTAAGATGAAAAGTTTAATAGAGAAATAAATACTTTCTAAAAAAAATAGTACATGGCAATATTGGATGTCGCCCAAAATAATACACAGTTTCCATTTCAATTGTTAGTTACATTTCTGCTCTGGAAAGTCAACATAAAAACTATGGAATGTAAATAAAATGTAATTTATCGCCTAGGGAATGATGTCAGGAGTTAAAGATCTCTACTACCCTTTGGTGCTCAGATACAATGCACAGGCTTTGTAGGATTCCAGGCCTTTTTAGAAAGCCAATTTGTATAAAGCCAGGTGGGGGGAAAAAAAATGAAGAAAGCTTGCTATTCAAAGCACGAATGCCCCTTCCACCTAATATTTCCATTGAATTTAGAGACTGTTTATATGAATACATGTCAGGCACTCTGGCACACTGTTAGGTTAAGGGTTCTTTCATCTATTGATCTTAGCACAATAAAGAGTAAGCAGAGCCACTGAAAATTTGATTTTTATGTGACGGAAATGTGCCGAGTCATAGATTGTTGTACCCAGGTGTTTCAGGATCATTTATAAAACAATGGAGCTAAATCAAATCAGACTCAATACATGTAGGATAAGTGACTGCAGAACACACTGGAGGGGCATCACAGCAGAACTAGCATAACCCCTCTTCCCACCCCATCCCCTCAAAGCCAAACCCTACAATAAAAGAGACTTTTACAGAGACACAGAAAAGCACCTCAAAAATAATACATTTTAAAATATATACCTGTGAGAGAGAGTGCACAACAGCATGGCTATGGCTACACTCACGGCTTCTTGTGCACGTAATATGCAAATGAGGCTAAGCATGGAATATCGCCAAGCCTCATTTGCATACCTAATGAGCCACCATTTTTTTCAGAAAACGCTCTTGCGCAAGAAGGCACGTCTACACTGCCCCTTCTTGAGCAATGCCGTTCTTCCTGAAAAGTAATAGGTGTAACGGCATTGCGCAAGAGGGTTTTTCTTGCGCAAGAAGGGGCAGTGTAGACACTCCTTCTTGCGCAAGACCCGCTTCTGAAAAAAAAAATGGTGGCTCATTAGGTATGCAAATGAGGCTTGGCAATATTCCACACGTAGCCTCATTTGCATATTACTTGCGCAAGAAGCCGCGAGCGTAGACATAGCTCAGGTGTATTGTCAAGCTCAACTCTCTGGACTTGAATGGCCTGCGATAGCTTCCACCGTTGGAAAGTTCGGCATATTAGGAGCCTAGTTCTAAGTGTATTGAAGTCAGCAGATAGTGGAGGTGCGGCTACCCACAGATAGCAAGCAGATATCCCCAGATGGGCAGGGCTCTACTTATTGGCCTAGATCTAGGCTAGTTACATAACTTACCAGGGGTAATGCCATTGCAAAAGTAATGCACGTGTAAAGCTTCTCAGAGGCACACCGGTAAAGCTACCAAAGTGTCACCCTGTATATACTCTGAATATGCCAACAGGTTACTGTGTCAAGGTCCTCTACTTACCATTGGGGTTCCTCCCTGGGACTGCAACTAGTTTGGCATCTTCTTCCATCTCTTGCTCGTGCTGTCACCTCTCTCACGCTCCAGTTCTCTTTCTTTGCACACGGTGCAGCTCCACCTTCCAGCCAAGCCAGGAGAGTTTTTCCCTTCCAGGGTATCAAAAGAACACTAGCCTAGCTTATTGTTTGTTCTCCACAGTCCCCCACTTCAAACCTATGCCACTTCCCAGTGGCTAATAGGGGATACCAGAACCACCTACTATTCGGGGTCCAGTTGGGGGACACTGCCTTTAATAACCAAAGTCTACTTTACCCTAAACTTTGCTGCTATTTTCCTGGGCTGCTTCCTACTCTGTCTCTTTTAGACTTTCTAATCCACCACCTTTCCTGGTAAACCTTTCCCACAGAACCAACAGCCCAGAGTTTCTATGCTCTCTCTAAATTTCATCATTTTCTCTCTCTAAGCTCAGAAAGTGATTCCAAACACCCACACTACAACATGCATTTGCTGCAAGCTTCCTCACTCTGTACCAGCCCGTTCCTAGGCCTGTCCAGCTGGGCTCCCTTTGCAATTAGAGATTACCTCTCAAGACTAACTTTCCCCCAGGTGCATCCTGTCAGGGTGTCTAACCCCCATCTGCAGCACATTCACCAGCTTGGGCAGCCTTCACTTCCCATCAGAGTTACATTAATATTTTAGCAAGCAGAAAATTTTGTTTAAAATGTGTATAGATGCTACTATTGTATTCCTTTTCTCAGAGGTTTGAAAAGTACAGTGTGATAAGTTGCAAAGGTATGTGAAATTCTACAGGCATATAATAAATATTTATCTCATAGATGAAGTGTGTGTGTAGTGTTGGTAGAGCTATGTTGAGCCCAGGATATCAGAGAGAAAGCAGGGGGAGTAAATGTCTTTTATTCAGCTAACTTCTGGTGGAAAGGGACAACTTTTGAGTCTAGGTAGTTCTTCTAGTCTGGGAATCTAATTCAGAGTGTTACTGGTAAACACAATTATTCCACCTTGTATTTAGCAATAACATGGTGACTCAGTTTCCCAGACCTAAAGAAGAGCTCTGTGTAAGTTTGAAGGCTTGACTGTCACCAACAAATGCTGGCCCCATAAAAGATTGTTACCCCACCCGCTTTCTCCCTCCGAAAGAGGGAAGATAGATAGGCCTCATTCTCGTTCTCTAATATAAACTGAAAATGCACTAGCTTAAGAATGATGTGCACAAAAAAATCCCATCCACAAGTTGATGACTGAGGCTTTCCCTTTAATAAAATTGCCTTAGGTTTTTGGGGTAAGGTGTGTTGTGTTTTTTGTTTGTTTTTGTTTTTTTTAAGAGCATGAAAGCACAAATACTGCCTGGTTCTCCCTTATTTTCTCTTTTACTTGCATCCCCCCCCCCATTCTGGGAGTGGGTGTATTAATGCTTGATGAGAAGTTATGTACATTTACAAAGTTTCAAAGTAAAAAACTTGATTGAGACTCCTATATGCAAAACTAGTTGCTTGTTAAGCTGAAAGGTAAACTACCATAATATACATGCCCCACACTTAATGTAAGTGTAGAAGTGCTGCCCTCAGCTTTTTAAAATGTGAACTAGGCACCAAATTCCATAGATAGCAAATAATACCAATGCATTGCAGTTATATAGCATCTCAGGTCTGAAGGAACACAACTAATTTAGCCTCACAATATTGCTGTTTGGCAGGGAAGTACTGGTAAAACATAAAGGCAAATGAACTTTAATGTGGATAAGTGTAAAGTAATGGACATTGGGGAAAAATAACCCCAACTATACGTACAGTATGAGGGGGGCTAATTTGGCTACG
>JANRFK010000351.1:11589401-11609228 GCA_030068395.1 Apalone spinifera | reverse complement strand
CGGGCTTCATTTGCAACTCCGGTTGCCCTCATTTGCCTACCTGGCTCGAACTACTGAGCTAGTGTAGACATACCCTAACTCAGCTACCTCTCTTAAGTTAATATAATTCAAGCACTACTGACATCTCTGTGGGCCTATCACCACACATGATCGGGAAAAAGGGGAAAACAGCGAGGTGGCAAAACTTGCAGATGATATGAAACTGCTCAAGACAGTCACATCCAAAGCAGACTGTGAAGCATTTCAAAAGGACCTCACCAAACTAGGTGAGCGGGCAACAAAGTGGCAGAAGAAATTCAGCGTCGGCAAATGCAAAGTAATACACATTGGAAAACACGTATAAAATGTTGGGGACTCAATTAGCTGTTAGAGATCTTGGATGTCCAGTCTCCGAAAACATCCACTCCAGGGGCAGCAGCAGTCAAGAAAGGAAACAGAATGTTAGGAATCATTTAAAAAGGGATGGAGAGTAAGACAGAGAATATCTTAACGCCTCTGTATAAATCTTGAATACTGTGTGCAAATGTGGTTGCCTCATGTAAAAAAAAACCCAGATATATTGACTGTTGGAAAAGTTCAGAACAGGGCAACAAAAATGATTAGAGGTATGGAACAGGGTCTTTTCAATTGGATGAGAGACAACTAAGGTGGGGGTGGGTATGAGAGAGGTCTATAAAATCATACCTGGTGTACAGAAAGTGAATAAAAAAGAGTTATTTGCTCCTCCCCATAACACAAGAACTAGGGGTCAACAAATGAATTAATAAGTAGGGGTGTGTCTACACTTGCACCCTCTTTCAAGAGAGGGATGCAAATGAAGACCTTCAAAATTGCAAATGAAGCCATGATTTAAATATCCCATGCTTCATTTGCATAATCACGTTATGGCGCTATTTTGAAATCGCGCTATTTTGAAATACAAAACGTGGTGTAGATGCGGTTATTTCCGGTTATTTCTGTTATTTTGATATAGCACTGTTTCAAAATAGCGCCATAACGTGATTATGCAAATGAAGCGCGGGATATTTAAATCGCGGCTTCATTTGCAATTTCGAACGTCTTCATTTGCATCCCTCTCTCGAAAGAAGAATGCAGTGTAGACATACCCTGTCAGGTTTAAAATAAACAAAAGGAAGTATTTCTTCACAGTGTGCTGTCAACCTGTGTCAACCTTGCCAGAGGATGTTGTGAAGACCAAGATCATAACAAGGTTCAAAGAAGAACTCAATAAGTTCATGGAGGAGAGACCCATCAATGGCTATTAGCCAGGATGGGCAGGGAAGCTCTGTCAGAAGTTGGAAATGGGTGACCGGGGAGGAATCTCTTGATGATTTCCTGTTCTGTTCTCTCCCTCTGCGGCACCTAGTATTGGCCACTGTCGGCAGACAGGATACTGGGCTAGATGGATCTTTGGTCTAACCCAGTCTGGCCGCTCTTATGTTCTTCCTTATTGGAGGAGAGCAGGTATGTGGTTTTGGAAAAGGGAGGGTTTAATTGGTGTGGGTGCAGTGGAATCTTTGCATTTGTTCTGTGCACCTTGAGCAGTGGAGGAGATATAACTTTCTGGAGACCAAGTGCAAGGAGGTGGAGGGGAACTCATTGACAGAGCTCGCCGAACCGCGGCAAGCCCTGCTCGCCAGCCGCGCTGTCCGGCGATCTGCACATGCGCAGATCGCCCGAACCTGGCTCTTTCAGGTTACAATCTAGTCGCCACAGGCGAGTAGATTGTATTATTTGTCGAGCCCTGCTCATTGAACAAATCTCGTTAATGACATATGTTGTGAGAACTCTCAAATCGAGAAGGAAAACAATGGCCATGATGGTTAGCCCAAAGGCCCACCTAGCCCAGGGTCCTGTCTTCTGACAGTGGCCAATGCCAGATGCTTCAGAAGGAATGAACACAAAAGGAAATCATCAAGGGTACATCTACACAGCAACATTAACTTAATCTGTGTCTACACAGCCGGCTGTTATTCTGAAATAATGTCAAAATACGGTCAAGCTGGAGGACTTCTTACTCCAACTCCTGTAACCCTCCTTGAATGAGGAGGAAGGGAAGTCGGAAGAGGAGCGCTCCATTTCAAAATAAGTGAAGTGTAGGCATTTCCAATTTCGAAATAAGCTACGCAATTGATGTCACTCAAGGTGCGAAGCTTATTTTGCGTTAAGCTCTGCTGCGTAGATGCACCCCAAAAGGTGGGACAATGCCTGCAGACTTGCTGAGGGGTGGGAATGTTTACATTGTTATTTACCGAGCTTTAAAAGAAGGGGTGGCGCCAAGGTAGCCAGCCACTGTGTCCACATCCTCAGAGTCTCACACAGCATGGTGCAGTGCTCCAGTGGCAATTTAAAGGCGCCGGCCGCAGTAGTGAGTCTTGCGTCCCTTTGAACTGCTGGACCCTGGGGCAACAGTCCCTTTTGTTCCCTCATTGGTGGGCCTGTTAATAGATTTAACTCTTAACCCACCCTTTTAAGGCAAGATTGTATTATCCCCATTTTACAGAGGGGGAACTGAATGAAGCACAGGTAGGTGGTCACATTGTACAGGGTCATACAGGAAATCTGTGACGGAACTAGGACCCATGTCTTCTGATCCCTAGTTCTGTTCTCGGGCCACTGTCCCATCTTCCCTGGATAGCACCTTCACTGGAGAAGTGCATGGCATATCCCGAGCGACTGTGTGTTAAACTAAAAGATGTCCTGTCCGGTACAGCACCGTGTGTCCGGTAGAAATACAGATCAGATGGGCATCACTAGATTCCGCAGCCAGGCCAATGAATGATTCGGACGCTACTGAAATGTCACCATCTAATGAGCTTGATGTCACGGTGGAGATGTTTGTCTTCCCCACTGCCTGGCGACACTGAGATAGCAAGACATCTGGATCACACACCGATATGTCTCCCATTTTCCAGGGCTCATGCGGGAGCTCGAGAAACAGTGGCTTACCTCCAATGCCATGGGAAACCAGATGGCTTCAAAAGACCCTTGTTTGCTTCTGAGGCAGCATATGGAATATGAATTAATAATAGATTAATAGACCTTTCCCCACTTAAAAATTGAATCTGTTTGTTAGCAGAGCCGTTTGTGCCAGGGACACATTGCAAAACGACGGCTGCATTAAAACCATCCCATCAGTTCTTCAGAGGCTCTTTTCACAGGTCCTTGAGGAAATTACATCAGAAGAAGCCGGGAGACACAAGGCGAATCACAAATGCTTTTGGTTATTTATTTATTTGCTAACGGGAGCTGTTTGGAAACTTCAGAGGCGCTGCATGGGGGTAGGGAGGAAAATGATTATGAAATGAAGAAATCTGTGAGCGTTCAATTGAACTGTTAAGCACAAGGTGCAGCAAGAGAAAATAATTGGTTGAGGAGTGGATAGTTAAGGTTCATTTCAGGCCAACATGCACTTCCAGGCTAGGATTAAAACTTCAGCCTTGTCAGGTGAAAACCAGCGGCTGACAAAATCTTTGCTGGCGGGAGGGTGGTGGAAGAACTCTTTGGGCAGAGCTGGTCTTAGCAGAGGGGGGCCACGACCGCATTTCAGCCTGACCTCCCTAACTCCCCAGTCCTTTTTTCATTTTTTTGCTCGACAAATTTTCCCTTCTTTTTTTTTGGTTGGCCCGGGGCCACCAATTGATTAGGACCGGCCCTGTCTTTGGGCTACCAGTTATTTTGCTTATAAGCCGACATTGAGGTGGCAAAAAGGAGTAGAAGAGTTGAATAACTTAGTGAAGACATCAAAGTGCTTATGAAATGACTTTCCCTCCATAAAGATGTATTGAATTCTTGTCTGTCAGTGCACGTGTTTATGTGCATACATCTTTCTCTCTCTCTTCCTCACCACTTCCCTATGACAAGCGAGGATAAGCAGTTTTCGTTCAGCATCAGCCTAGTTTACTGAATTAAACAGGGCCAAGAAAAATCCCATTATTTTTCCCTTGCTGGGAGTGGAGGTGAATAAATGTCTATCCTGAATGATCATGTATTAGACCCTGGTATCCACTTATGACCTGAAAGGAAATGTCTGTTCAGTTGCCTAGCAATATCACTGAACATGAGTCTTAGCATTTAGGGGGAAAAAAGGGTCAATTGCTAAATAAGCACCCAGAATCTCATTTTCATGCTTTTTTTGCAAGCTTTATATTTGCCAAGCATGATACAAATAACTCTCAAAAACAAGATTATAAAACTAGACAATAGCGTGTGCGCAGACTTTATGTGCGGGTGACTCGGTCAAGACTCAGCGCACACCAAATAATGCAGCCACCAGGTAGAGCAGAAAGAAAAAAAGGACACAGGAATGGCTGTCAAGAGTGTCTTTAAGCCGATGGATGGATGATCAGACAGTGCCAGAGTCTTGGTTGGTGGCATTCAGAATAGCTTGTGTGACTTTAGCATTAAGTGGTGACCAATTGAGGAGCTGAACTATGGAGTTGGAAGATCCGTGTTCCATCCCTGGCTCTGCCATAGTCTTTCTCTGTGACCTTGCACAAGCAACAGAACTGCAATTGGCCTTTCTTGACAAGCCAATCCTTCCTCTGAAGAGAGGCAAGAAGATGGATATCGACGGGCGTTCTTTGCTACGTGCTTGTAATCCGGTTAAAAAATGTTGCCTCGTCAAACTTCTCCCAGTGGGGGATTTGATTCCTTGCTCGAGAACCTACCCGGCAGACAAGAGGTGCCTCGCAGGCAGTCATTGGGAAGACGGAGTAATTCCGTGATCTGTTGAGGACCCAAGTGTGTGTTCTGAAATGTCAATGTTTTTCGACAACAGCTGGAAAGAGGAAGTCACAGAAACTCGTTTATTCTGCAGCCTGTAAGCCGGTGTGGGAGCGTCATTTGGTTCAGCCAGGGGATTCAGAATGTCAATCGCCCATATGAACATAAGAATGACCATCCTGGGTCAAACCAAAGGTCCATCCAGCCCAGTATCCTGTCTGCCGACAGTGGCCAATGCCAGATGCCCCAGAGGGAGTGAACCGAACAGGTAATGATCAAGCGATCTCTCTCCTGCCATCCATCTCCACCCTCTGACAAACAGAGCCTAGGGACACCATTCCTTACCCATCCTGGCTAATAGCCATTAATGGACTTAACCTCCATGAATGTATCTAGTTCTCTTTTAAACCCTGTTAAAGTCCCGGCCTTCACAACCTCCTCAGGCAAGGAGTTCCACAGGTTGACTGTGCACTGTATGAAGAAGGACTTCCTTTTATTTGTTTTAAACCTTCTGCCCATTGATTTCATTTGGTGGCCCCTAGTTCTTATATTATGGGAACAGGTAAATAACTTTTCTTATTCTCCCTCTCCACACCACTCATGATTTTATAGACCTCTATCACATCCCCCCTTAGTCTCCTCTTTTCCAAGCTGAAAAGTCCTAGTCTCTTTAATCTCTCCTCATATGGGACCCATTCCAAACCCCTAATCATTTTAGTTGCCCTTCTTTGAACGAGTATATCTTTTTTGAGATGAGGAGACCACATCTGTACGCAGTATTCAAGATGTGGGTGTACCATGGATTTATATAAGGGCAATAAGATATTTTTCCTTTTAGCTTAGCCATTGTTTTTGGCAAAACTGGCAGGACTTGTGCCTTATTCTCCATGGTTTCTCCGGGAGCATGACTTTGTTTTGCAGAGGTCTGAGGCAGTCACATAAGATGCAAAGAACACCAGAGCACTCACAATATCGACAGTTCTCCTCTCCCTGCACCTTTTTTATTTAAAAAAGTCCCTCAAACAGAACTTTCTATAACCCAGAAAGATTTGAGAGCCAGCAACAGCAAAACCACTAAAGGATTTCAAGATAGTTTGATGATGGGTGGTAGTACAAAATGAAAGACAGATGAGAGAGAGAAATATAGGAAGCTGCGAGGTTGTATGCTATTGCTCCTATAGTACATGGCCTCATTGCTTCCCACATCCATTAGTATTTGCCTGATCATTTTATGCCTCTTTTTTGATTGTGCTGTCAGTCGCATGGATTACAAACATTCCAGAAAAGCTGGCATTCTAAAACTTACATGGTTTTAAATCTTCCCAGGGCAGGGAATGATGAAAACTACAGAGGATTCAAAGAAGAACCCCCAAAATGATTGGCGGTCTGAAAAGTGAGAAATGTAAGGAGCAGAAGATATTTCATTTATTAGAAAGAAAGTTTAGAGTCTTCTTGATCAAGGTCTGTAAGGGTGTGTCCACACTATGGAGACAATCGATCCTCCGGAGATCGATCTTCTAGAGTTTGATTTAACGGGTCTAGTGAAGACCCCCAAATTGAACGCTCAGAGCAGCCCCTGTTGACATCCTGTATTCCTCATTCTGTGATGGCACACCTTAAGCCAACCTACCTGGTCTAGTGTAGACCTAGGCTAACTGCCTATCTGGGGAACAGCTGTGACATTAGGGAACCCTGACAAAGGCATGACAAAAATCTAGCAGAAGGAAGTTGAAGTTAGACAAAATCAGAGCAGAAATTAGACTCTACTTTTTAACAGGGAGAGTAATTAACCATTGGAACAGCTGACACATTCATCATCACTGGAGGTTTACAATAGAAATCAGATGTCTTTTTAAGTGCATTAAGTGCTTAGTTCCAGTGTAAACTGTTGAGCTCGATAGTTTTAACATACTTATTAGGAAAACATCTTTACTTCCTTTGCAGGAATAACTGGGTGAAATGCTATGGCTTGTGCTATGCAGGTTATCGGATGAGATGATTATAATGAGCCTTTTTGGTGCTAAAACCCTATTAATCACTTCTCTGTGTGATGCTGTGTTGCAGTTTCTCTCTGCCGTGAAAGCAGAGATGCAAGAGAAGAAACATAAAGCAAAGGCATGTTCTTTCGAGATTTCAGATTAGTCAAAGAGATTATATGGATTTTGTAAAGTTTTGCCATTTTTATGGCAGCAAATATTTGAACCAGCTCTGCCAATATTTTTGACAGTTAACGTAATTGCAAGACTTTGAAGATCTTGATTTCTAATCAATTTTTTATTACAGTGAAAAACCACTCTGATTCTGTCTTTGTTTAGTGTCTAGATGGTACCCAGCAATTTGGCAACTGAATTATCTGAATTATGATATTTAAGTTGTACTAAAAAGCCTTGGCTAAAATCAGAGACCCATTGTGCAAGGCGCTGAACATGCATAAAGTAAGGGAGACAGTTCTTGTCCCCAAAGAGTTAACAGTCTAAATACACCACACCGAAAATAGCATTGCCCCCCATTTGACAGATGGGAAACTGAGGCACAGGGCGATTAAGTGATTCATCCAAGGAGATTGTGGCAGGACCAAACCTAGATTGCCTTTGTCTTTGTGCTAGTGCCTTAGCCACAAGTACAAAACTTGCTCTATCGCAGGGGCAGGCAAGATCCAGCCTGCGGGACAGAGCAGGCCCGCTAAGTGTTTTAATCAGGCCTGCAAGCAGCACTGCTCAAAGGAGCTAGTTACTCCCTGTGTCTCTCTGCACTGTGTGTGTGTGGGGAGGGGGGGGAGGAACTGGCCAATGGGAGCTGAGAGATTTTGCTGAGGGCAGGGACAGTGCAATAGAATTTCTCAGCTCCTGTTGGCCGGTTTCTGACCAATAGGAGCTGACAGATTTGGCTGGGGTGCGGGCGACCCTTTTGCACCCAACTCCCTCCAGGCCCTGCACCCCTTCTATACTCCTGTCCCGGGCCAGACTCCTCTTCTGCACCCATACCCCTCCTCAACCCTGCACCCCAATCCCCTGCCCCAGATCACAATCCCCTCTTTCACCCAAACTCCCTCTCAGACCCCACACCCTCTCATGCACGCTAGTCCCCTACCCCAAGCTCCCTTCTATATCTAACAATAGTCCCAGACCCCATACTTCCTCTGTAGGAAGGTGCAGCCCTTAGCTACTTACCAAAATCTTGAAGTGCTTCCCCGCCCCACTAAAAAGACTGCCCACCCCTACTCTAGCAACTCCTTTTGCTTGTTTGACTAGAGCTTCCTGATTCCTTGAAAGAGGTATCCCGAGTGACGGATAAACACTGACAATTCTAAGCACTCACACCATTCAGAAAGCATCAGTGATGCCAAGGAACAAGGAATACCTATTGTATGACCCGAGTTTCATAATGACCAAAGCCGTTTCATTTGGCCTGAGAAGTCATGCGGGGGAGGGGAGGAATGGCATCTTAATGCTATAGATTTAAGACTCGGATTTTCCACCAGGTGAATCCTGGGTTCCAGGCAACCAACAGCTGATTGGCCCTCGAGGAACACACTTTTATTATATGAAACAAACATGGGGAACAAATGTTAAATCCTGCCATTGCGATTATTTGTCCCGCCTGCCCCGAGACAGTCAGGCAAAGAGTCTGGGGAGAGCTTTCATACTCTGCATTCGCCAGGGACTTTAATCAATGGCATGACCTCAATTCTTTTCCCGATGATCAATTATTCATGAGAGCAGAAAACCATCTGGGATTTGTGCTAAAAAGTGAAAGGATTATATAATCTCATGGTGCTCTTCCACAAGGACTAAATCCCGCTTAATCCCAATGCAAATTCAAGAGGATATTCATGTTCTGGGGCTGGCTTTTCTTTTTCGTTGTTTGTTTATTTACTCTAGTGGGGGTTTTTTTGTTGGGTTTTTTTTTTGGCAGGTTTTAGATTATAGGTAACAAGTTTCAGTGCTGAACTACTGCAATTTGCTAATGTGCACTGTTCACCGGGAGAGATGACATAAATTGCATTTTTCCCACCTCTCTCTCCCCGCCCCAGGGTGCAACTTGCAAAGTATTGTAGCAAACAACCATCATTTTCTATTTCCAGCTGAGGAATCCAGTCTCTGTCTTCCTGTCATTGTTAGTTAGCATTCTTTGCTTTATGATAGTGCTTCATATAGACAAATACGAGTGCACCACTTTGCATGTGTTATGTGGGGCTAAGAACCTCAGTCAAGGTTGGGACCTCGATATGTTAGGGTGTGTCTACACTGCACCATAACTCGAAATAAGATATGCAATTTGAACTATGCAAATTGCGCATCTTATTTCAATGAGATTTCGAAATAGCTTATTTCATCATTTGGCACTGTCTACACTGCATCAAATTTCAAAATAAAGCGCTATTCCGAAATGTCCCTTACTCCTCGTAAAATGAGGTTTACAGGGACATCAGAATAGCAAGCCCAAAATAACGGGCTTGCTGTGAAGATGCGGGATAGCTATTTTGGGATACTCCGGCATCCGAAAATAGCGTTGCAGGGTAGTTGTAGCCACAAGGACCATCTAGACACATAATAAGAGACAATCTCTGCCTCAAAAACCTTAGCCCACATCTATACTAGGAGATTATTTTGAATTTACTAAATTTGATATCTGAGCACCCGGTTTTACAAATTCTAAGTTCTGTGTCCTCACCACAGGGAACAATTGAATGTCGTCTGAGGCAGGCTCCGTTCATGTGGACACGTTACCTCAGACTCAGAGCCCAAACAAGCACTCTGGGGAGTTGTGGGCCGATTAATTCAAATGAGCAGCATCAGAACATCCACACTAATTGTATTTCAGACTTACAAATTCAGAATTAGCGTTATTCCTCATGAAAAGCAGGAGTACAGAGTTCAAATTCCGCAGCCCCTTATTCCAGAGTAACGGGCTTGGTAGCACATCGCTTATAAATTCAACTTTGGGGAGTTATTTCAGACTAAAGTCCTAGGCTGTGTCTACACAGGCCCCCTTTGCCGGAAAAGGGATGCAGATGAGAGAATGAAAGCCTTTTCCGCAAGAGCCCTGTCTAGACTGGCGCTTTTTTCCGTCAAAGCTCAAAGACGGAAAAAAGCGGCAGCCATGTTAATGCAAATGAAGCGGGGAAAATGCAAATCCCCGCTGCATTTGCAATTCCGACTTCTCTCATCTGCATCCCTTTTCCGGCAAAGGGGGCCTGTGTAGACACAGCCCTAGTGTAGACCAGGCCTCTTGGTCTAAATAGGCAAGGCAAACCAGTGGGAGAAAGAAATATCTCCATTTTACAGATCAGGAACCGAGACACATAACTGCAGCCTTTCTGCCTAGATTAATTCTCCTCTCCAGTCACATTCCTCATGTCATGGCTTCTTAGAATGGCAGTCAGCCATGTGCAGAGGGCAGGCTCCCTGCATAGAGTGACTTTCCCCCTTCAAGGACCATGCCCTGAAATACCAGCCTCGTTCCAGCAGAGTGGGATTTTTCCAAATGGCACACTGGGCATTAACATTCTTAGTGATGTTTCTAAAAATTTTAAAAGAAGACAAATGAAATCTTCGAGGCTTTGAAAGTGCAGCTAACATACGGGGCACAGAGAGAACATCCCATTAATGCCTTATGAAGTCCATAAATATAATATGAAAGGTGCATTTGGAGGTAGAACTCCTAGCACAGTCCGAATCTATCATGCCATATTAGCAGAATTTGCCAATAAAACTCCTTCAGTCACCAAAATGCGAATTTTAATTTTTAAAAAGCACGTAATGATTTTGAGCAGAAGGCAGGAATGTCATTACTCTGCAAACACCACAAAACCGTTTTTACAAGCTCCAGTCTTCGGCCACGACATGCCGGGTTACATTAACCACTGAGCAGCTGGACTGTAATAACAGAAAGCCCCTTTGGAATGAGCTGGAAGTAAAGCACTGAATCTCTAGTAGCGCACATTTCCAGACTGAATTGGCCCAAACCTCCCATACTAGTGGAGTGACAGTGAAAGAAAGATCGGCACTGAATATGAATTGACTCTAGACAATTCAGAGGGCAAATAACGTGCACACCTTCCATTGTGAGGGCAATTAACCATTGAAACAATTTACCCAGGGTTGTGGTGAATCCGCCATCACTTGCAAATGAAAAATTATTTTTTTTCTAAAAGGTCTGCTCTGTTCAAACAGCAATTAATTCTGGGAATGTCTATGACCCCTGTTATGCAAGAGGTCACTTTAGATCATCACGGTGTCCCTATGGGCATATATACACTAAGGGGAATATACACAATTCCAGCTTAACATATGCAATTCTAGCTATGTTAATTACATAGCTGGAGTCGACGTATCTTAAATCACTATCCACAGAATGGGAGGCCAATAGGAGCAACTGCTCCCATTGGCTTCCCTTACTCTTCATAGGACGTGTCTACACAGCAGGGCTTAACTTGAAGTAAGCTATGCAAATTGAGCTACATCAATTGCGTCGCTTATTTCACAATAGCTAATTTCAAAATTGGGAAAGTCTACACATTGAGCACATTGGGAACGTCTACACATTGAAACTGAGCACTCTTCCTCTGACTTCCCTTACTCCTTGTACAATGAAGGTTACAGAAGATGGAGTAAGAAGTCCTCCAGCTTGACAGTATTTTGACATTATTTCGAAATAACTGCCCGCTGTGTAGACGCATAGTAAGTTATTTTGAAATAACGCTAGTTATTTCTAAATAATGTTGCTGTGTAAACGTACCCATGAGGAGCAGCATTACCGGTGCTGCTGGTGGTGCCCTCTCAGTTTGAATTAACGGGTCTTCACTAGACCAGCTAAATCGAACCCCGGAAGATCCACCGCAGCAGCGTGGATCTTCTGTGTAGTGTAGACATGGTCTATTAGTCCATGCTCAGTTCTACCACTGATTCCCGGTGTGACTTCCCTTTGCTGAGCCTGACTTGTCAGTTTTCTTAATGGGGATCCTACCAGAGTGAATTGAAACATTCCCCCGGAACACACCTTTTTATGTGTTTGTTGTCAATCTGTACGATCAGAGCAACAGAATTGACTACCATCCTGCCCATTGGGGATAATAATCCTAACCTTGGGTCCAGTTCAAAGTACCCTGCCATCCATGGAAAAACGCCCATTCCCCTCAATGGCCATCAACAAGATTCAATTTATTAACATAGAATCAGAGAAAGGAAGGGCTGGAAGGGGCCTCAAGAGGTTAGCAAGCCCAGAGCCCTGAGCCGAGGCTGGACCAAGTAATCCTTGACCATCCATTATAGGTGTTGGTTCAACCTGGTCTTAAGTGCCTCCAATGATAGGGATTCCACAACCTTCCCTGGAACTTTATTCCAGGATTTAATTGCCCTTATAATTAGAACAATTTCCCCCCCTAAAAGCTAATCTAATTCTCCCCATTCCTCCATGTCCTACTGTCAGTGGACATGGGGAACCAATTGATCACAATCCCCTCTATAACAGCCCCTCATATATTTAAAGACGGGTATCAGGTCTCCCCTCAAACTTCTTTTCTCAATACTCAGCATCTCCATTGCTTTTCATCTTGACTCAAGTTTTCTAAACCCTTTATATCATCTTTGTTCCTGGACTCTTTCCAATTCCTCCCCATCTTTCCTAAAGCATTGCACCAGAACGGGACACATTACTCCAGCTCCGGCCTCGCTGATCCGAAATAGAGTGGGACCTCTGTCTTCCAGGAAGTACTGCTCTTCATACGCTATGGCATGATATTTGATTTTTTTTTTTTGCAACTGCAGCGCGTTGTTGACTCATATTCAATGTGTGATATTCTCTGACGCCAGGATATTTGTGATATTCTCCGACACCAGTACTCATTTTCAGGAGTACTGCCACCCAGTCTCAATTTTCTAGTTGTTTCTTCTGTCTCAAGTGTAGTACGTTGCATTTGCCTTTATTGACTTCGTGTTGATTTCAGACCAATTCCCAATTTGCTGTGGTCGTTTCGAATTCTAACCCTGTCCTCCAAAGAGCTAGCAACCTCTCCCAACTTGGTGTCATCCCCAAATTAGATCCATTAGTAGAAGCATGCTGTCCAATCAGTTATCAAAATTCATAGAAATACTGAATAACACCAGACCCACAACTAGTGGGATCCCATTAGATATGCCCTACCAGTTGGATAGCAAACCATTGACAAAATGTGACCTATGAGGGAAGACTGAAAGAACTGGATTTGTTTAGTTTAGACTGAGAAGGGACATGATAGCAGCTTTTAAGTACCTAAAAGGGTGTCACAAGGAGGAGGGAGAAAAATTGTTCTCCTTGACCTCTGATGATAGGACAAGCAGCAATAGGCTTAAATTGCAAAAAGGGAGGTTTAAGTTGGACATTAGGAAAAACTTCTTAACTGTCAGGGTGGTTAAACACTGAATAAATTGCCTAGGGAGGTTGGTGAATCTCCACCACTAGAGATATTTAAAAGCAGGTTAGATGAACATCTATCAGGAATGATCTAGACCAGGCTTACTCAACTTTGGAAGTCCTGGGGCCCACAGTGATACTCATAGTACATGCCGAGGGCTGCAACTTAAGCGCGGTTGCATATACATGCAAAGATATATGCAAATATATGCAAATAGGTTCTTTCATACTGACAGACATGAATACAAAGAGTAAGGCAAGACTACATAAACAAGCCCCATTTAAGTCAGTTCTGCTGATATTAATAACATGCAATATTTATCCAATTTCCACCCATATGACAGCACTTTTAATGAGCAATGACAGTCCAGGAATTGAACTACTAAAACTCAGATCAACAGAAGACCATTATATTAACTGATTTTTTGTTTTGGCTCCCACCCATGGGTTGTGTGTTGAGCCCCGTGTAAACCCAAACAGCACCGCGGGCTGCAAACAAACAGGCTGCAGGCTGCATGTAGCCCACAGCCTGCATGTTGAGTAGCCCTGATCTAGACGATGCATGGCCCTGCCGTGAGGGCAGGGGACAGGGCTTGATGACCTCTCGAGGTCCCTTCCAGTTCTAGTATTCTAGGAGTCTATGACAACTACTCTGAGCATGGTCTTTCCACCAGTCATGCACCCGGAGCTCACAGTACTTGTCTCTAGACCACATTCCCCCAGTTTGTTTTTGAGCAGGTGAATGCCAAGTGCTTTGAGATGGATGGATCTTTGGATCCTTGAATGGATTGCACTGCAGATGGGAGGAAGCGGCGTGATTATTCTAAACTCTACATCACTCTCAGGATTGCCAGCAGAGGGGGCAGAGGACACAACTGCACCGGGGGCGTGGCAATATAAAAGGGGTCCCAACTCCCACCGCCCCTACTGCAGGAGTGGCCGGAGGTGAGGTCACTTTAAATCTCTGAGGGCTGGCTGTGGGGGGCGTGGCCTATATGGCACTGAGGGCTGTCTGCCCCTTCTGCCCAAGGTCCCGCCCCTTCCGGAAGCGTAATGGAGGGTGCCCCCCCTCCTTGCCCAAGGGCCCGGCGAGGCTGTTGGCCCTGCTGCTCACCACCACAGGGATTCAAAAGAGAGTCATTCTCTGGCACGATCCAAGTCTCTATAGACTAATTAGTTTTTCTTTCTCATTTTTTAAAATGGGTCCAAAAGAGAAGAGCAACATCCATTGGATGATGTCATCCCAGCAGGAAGCCTTGTTAGCTAAAAATAAAATCTCAAATGCTACTTAGAGTGGTGCTGGCAATCGGCCTCCTACAAGCCCTGCAACTACACTTATTAGTATCATTCTATGTGATCTTTTCCATCCCAATGTGTTATTGTCCTTAGTGCACAAACCCTAAGGGGAAAAAAGAATTCCCAGAGTAAAATGTGTGTCCCCCCATCCCCCATTCCTTTGATCGCTAATGCTTAGAGTTACCTGGGCCAAAAGCATCTGTTTTTTGTCCCGTTAAGGAGCAATGATTACTAGGTTTTAGTTAAACTTGGCATTATGCAGTTATTTACTGGGACTTTGGAGAAAAAAAAAGGAGTTGGAACCTAATTACACAGCAGATGCTGAGAGTGGTATTTATTCACCAAAACCGCACAGGTCATTCATTAAAATCTCAGTTTTAATTAGCAAACACCTGTTTTGTGTTTGATTTTACACTGATATGTACTGTCTGCAATTTGCTTTCTTCAGTACAAGCAATTAGATAGCCCTGACAGTAACAGTTAATCTAATTAGAACAGGGGTGCCCTGGGAACCAGACACTGACTTCAAGAAATTACCCACACATGGATCACAGCTCTATTCCATTATCAGTTGAGGTGGAGGGGGGGGTTTCTCCCTTGTGTGTGTGTGTGTGTGTGTGTGTGTGTGTGGAAGGGGGTTTCTCCCTTCTTTTATGCGTATTCTGTTGTTCCCAGGTGCTTTGTTTTAAAAGATTATCTCTTGGTGGAAAATTCAGATGATTTTATCCTAGAGGAGAACACATGAGAGCTGAAAAAGCTGTTGATGTTTTCAAGTTCAGTCTCTTCTTAATCCTGACAGAACAAAAACAGGGTATCACAACTGACTCACTTAGAACATGGCCGCTTGCGGTCATCTGATGGGTCTTCATCCATTCAAGTTTATTCTCTACGGGTAGGTCTACAGTGCACGCTTATTTCAAAATAGCACGTCTACACTGCAGGGAAGCTTCAAAACTAGCCCAAGGCAGGCTTCCCTAATGTAAACATGCTATCTCAAGGAATAACTTAGAATGGCCCTGGGGGGGGGGACTATTTCGAAATAGCAGCAATGGAGTGTCTACACGTGCCTTATTTCGAAATAGCTGTTTCGGAATAGCCGTTATTCCTCATAGAATGAGGTTTACACATTTCAGAATAAGCCGTCTATTATTTCAAAATTATTTCTAAATAACAGAATGGCTGTGTAGATGCTCGCATTGTTATTTCAAAATAATGCTAATTATCTCAAAATAACGGTGCAGTGTAGACGCACCCTATGTCTTCCTCCATATGCTTGGTGCAGAAACAAGAGGCAACCCTTGCTGCCATCTCCTCAAAAGGTATGGGGGCAAGATTCAGCAAAGTTGCCTTTAGCCAAGTGTAAAATTCGCTGCCATAACTTTAGATGGACTTCAGTGGAGCTACTCTGCATTTATCCCCACTCAAAAGTCTGACCCTTGTAGAGCAGGTTCATTCAATGGAAAAAACTCCAATCAACATTAGTGGGCTTTGCTTCAGGCCTTTGTCTGAATGATCTGTGTAATGGTGGCTAGATCTAACTGCAGTCATTGGGCTTGTGAGGAGCACGAGGCTTTGTTGCCATTTACTAGGAGATTCATGCTGGAGAGATCGATCTCCCGGAGGTTGATTTAGCTGGTCTAGTAAGGACCCACTAAACCAACTGCTGATCACACCCCTGTCAACTCTGGCACTCCAAAGGTGTTTAGGAGGAAGAGAAGTTGATAGAAGAGTTTCTCCCATTGGCCTCCCACAGTGGAAATTCAAACTAAGGCACGTTGACTCCAGCTATGCAATTCACATAGCTGGACTTGCGATATCTTCATTTCATAGAATCATAGAACACTAGAACTGGAAGGGACCTTGAGAGATTATTGAGTCTAGTTCCCTGGCCCCATGGCAGTACCAAGCATGGTCTATATCATCCCTGTCCCCTAGTGTAGACCAGGCCTAAGTCAGGTTAGAATTCAACCTTGCAATGTCTGCAAAACTATGTACGAGGACACATAAGAAGCCATGACAAATGTTTAACAGTAGGCGTTTGGAATCCAACATTGAATTCCAAGCTCTGCCCCTGATCTGGGATGTGATTTCAGGTAAGATCACTTACCTGTGCAAGATTTTAAAAAGGACCCTGGGAATTCAAAGTAAACATAAAGTTGAGTTTCATCTACACGTTATTCACCCCTCTCTAGAGTTAGTCATGGAGCCCTGGCTATATTCTGTGATAGTTTCTGCCTCCCTACATTATCCTGGCAGTTTCAATTGGATATTGCATTGTATGCTTCTTTCCTAAAAGGTTGTGGCAAGTGGCAGTGGGTAGCTAACCACCTGCTAAACTGTACTTCGGGGGTGCTGCAATACCGCGATGGGCAAAGGAATTCTTTATTATATCCACCTCCCTTGAAGGGTACTCAGCAAAGACCGAGCATTATTTATTCATGTAATTTCCGTTAAACATGGCTTGGAAGATAGTCTAATCCAGAGTTATTCTAGGCAGGTTTTACAGACAAATTTGGGTTGTAAATATTTAAATCCAATCCTTTGCTAAGTTTCCCACAAAGTCTCTCCCAGACGAAAAAAAGAAAAACAACCCAGGCAACTGAGGTATGGTACAGATTGCATTTTAATATGAACTTGAGGGAAAGAATTTATATTACCTACGTAAACTTAAAGGAAATCTTGGTTTTGCTTAGTGTTCAACTAAATGCAGTCTTTGAACGCCTTGTGTTGTAGAACCAGAGCATGTGTTACCAAAGAAAATGTATTTTAATGGCAGTGCTGATGAACATGGGTATGGCAGAGAGAGAGAGTATGATGATTTTTTTCCTTGAAATATATATGTATTTGATTAGTGTAGTCTAAAAAATATAATAACAATTTTAACTCTGCAATGTCTCTAGGGACTTGCCTCTTGTGTCAAGACACACTTGTAATTTGCTAGATTCTCAAATGTACACAACATTGTGGCCCCAGCCAGATGTGTCCAAACAGTTCAGCACGTAACACGGCCTCAATATGACAAATCATTTTGAAGAAACCTGACCCTTAATCTCCCATGTGCCCAAATGTTATTTATTTCCCTACCTCACAAGGATAAGATGACAATATACACAACAATCATCAAATCCTAGGGTTGGTAGAGACCACCGGAGTCATCGAGTCCAGCCCCCTGCCCAAAGCAGGACCAACCCCAACGCAATCAGCCCAACCAGGGCTTCGTCAAGACAGGACTTCAAAACCTCTAGGGATGGAGATTCCACCCCCTCCCTGGGGAACCCAGCCCAGTGCTTCCCCATCCGCCTAGTTGACATAGGGAGGTGATTGGGAGGTGATCATGCACCATACTGATGGGCAGGCCTCGCCAAGCGGTGGCGAGCCCCACTCACCAGCCGTGCGGTTCGGCACACTGCACAAGTGCAAACCGCGCTGCGCAGCTGTGCCAGCTTGTAATCTACTCACCACGGGCAAGTAGATTACACTAATTGTTGAGCCCTGCTGATGGGGACCATATAAGAAGATAGATACCAGTATACATGAGATTACAAACACTTTAAATCTAAGATATTGGTTTTAATTCCTACTGAAAACATCTCATGCCTTCCACTTGCTCTGGTTTTTTTGTTTTTTTAAGTGAGAGAACAGGTTTGTCTTCCCCTTCACTCTTAAAAAAATCCAATGAAAAAATAATTGCCTTGGGGTGGGTGAGGAAGTTTTGGAATAAAGGAATAAGCTAATTAAGTTTAACTGTGTCAGCCAGAGTAGGCTGAATACCATAATTAATTAATCCAGCCCTTTGATTGTCCTGGAGGGGAATACTGTTCCTAGATGCACAGGGTGAAGTCTGTTTCAGGAAATACGGGGCAGTTCCAGATCTCTCTGACTGAAGGGAGATGCAGGTCTCTGAACAGGGGAGTGTGTAGGAACACGGAGATCTCATTAATATCTGAGCGGATGGTAGGTTGCTGCAAAGCTAGGGGCAGGCAGGGAGGTGTGAGTGGGTTCCGCTACCAAGCATGCAAATATGCCAGCGCCAAGAGTGAGTCCTGTGAATTCACACAAGCAGGTTGCTGCATTGTGTTGAAATGCAAATTTCATGCAATGCACAATGTGCATTTTAAATCACCCCCCCCCTCCACCAGTGCTTTATTCTGGTTAAAGAATCTGGCCTGTGACGATTCAGTTGTACATTTACGCCACAAAAAAAATGGCACAAAGCAACGTGCTTGTGTAGTGAGACATCCCTGGATGGAAACCACTTCATCGCAGAGATTTTCCTCTGCCCTGTTGTTGCTAGACTGGAGCCACATTCATCCCTGGTGCAAATCCTTTGGGACAGGTGGCTGAACTGGGTCCCTTAGAACTAATCACAGAGACGCAGGAACGTCTTCCGGTGATGGCTGAGTGAAGTTAAATGGCATTATGCTCACTTTGCCGAAGGAAGACTTGGCTGAGGCCCCATGCAAGCCAGAAGTCCTGACTGCAAGAGCTAGACCATGACACCGGCTCTCACTCCTTTGCAACCATGTGGCGGGATAAAGGGGGCCAGAAAGTTGGCTTAAGTGGTCAGTCACCCTTCCTTTTCTGCTTGCAAACTAAGGGGTTGCAGCATGCCTTGCTCCAGAGATGCCTGGAGTGGAAAGTAGGGTTGCCAAACTGGACAGTCCAGTATTTGAGCTTTCTGTTCGGGAAACACATTGAAAAAATATAGATGAGAAAATAGAAATGTCCGGGATTTTCTAAATCAGTTGGAATGTAGATTGTGATGTCATGTCAAGTGTGTCATATTCTTACAAAAATGCTTGGTGAGGGTCTCCAGCTTTCAATAGCAGTTTGAAATCTAAACATGAGAATGCAGAGCACCATATACCCCTTTGGGATGATGGGGGGAGGGGTGGGGCGTAGGCCGAGTCTTGCAGCAACAGCTATGGCTGCATAATTACACCTCACCCATCTTTCCGAGAAGAATGGAAATCTTCCCTGAAGATTGGGGTGTAATGAGATGCATATGATGCATTGTACCAGGCAGGCGATGTCGGATGTAATTGTGTCACACAGCGTGATACAATCTGAAGGGATGTGACACCTGTCATTCTTCATCCTGCTTTCAATGACGGTGTCTCTCTATTTATAGAAGACACCTTTCCTATAGAGTGGGCACTGCATTAGGAGCGCCGTGTGAAAATATCACCAGCGCATCGCTGCAAAGAGGCAAAAAACAATCGCCCCCTTCTTAACCCCCAAGGAACCCCATTGTTTACAGCCACAGGGAGCAAGGGGTGAGGGGCTACCAGAGTGTGTGTTCATCTGCACAGCAATGATCTCTTGCCACACTAAATGGCAAGCCAAGTGCAAAGATTATAAAGTGTTCGACTAACATTGAAAGAGTGTGTGTGTGTGTGTGTGTGTGTGTGT
>JANRFK010000351.1:11573861-11583921 GCA_030068395.1 Apalone spinifera | reverse complement strand
GACCTCTCCCACCACAGCTTGAGACCATTGCTCCTTGTTCTGCCATCTGTCACATTTCAGAGTGCCAAACAAATTTCATGACCAAGAGATTCCTAAACCTGAGGTTCTACTGCATCACAATACGCTCCTATTGTGTGAGATGGCTCAGAACTCTGCTTAGCACAAGGCAGTGTTTTATGGTCACAGGAAGGTTTGCAACTAAAAGGTGGGATCTTTCCATGGGCTTAGGGTTAAACCGGTGGCTGCACAGCTACACAACAGCTCTGAAAGAAAGTGTCATTAGTTCTCTCTGTTTCAGCTCAAAGGGGCTAGGGATGTTTAATCCATGATGGAAGACAAAGCCTCATTGTCTCTTTTGTACAGCGATAAAATTGTCACATACAAACTTTGAAAAAGAAGGGTTCCCAAAGCAATAGAATGAGTGAAGTAATTACTGTTTGAAATTATTTCTTACTCTCTGGGAAAAAATTGGCTGCTTCATGCAGACACTGAGAGCTATTGTTCTATATTTCTTATAATTTCATCGCTTTTCCACTCATTGCTCTAATGAAAATTTTTCAATAAGGAGCAAGTTATTAAAAAAAATATGGTAGAAGGGGAAACTATCAGGGGCCAAATTCATGCTGAGAAAAAGCAAAAAACCCTGGCAAAATTCTATCTGTTTATTTTGATTTGTTCCCCCAAAAATGTTTATAATGCTTTACATCTTGAAGAAAGAAACCTGGATTTAGTGAGAAAGAATAGTCCTGTAGATAACAGAATGGAATTAAATTCAGTGGTTTAGATTTGGTCGTGGGTCTGTTAGATTCCCTATGTAATTTTCACCTCTCTGTGTATTGGTACTTCATCTGTAAAACAAAGATAATAATCTCCATTCTCCCACCCTTTCTCTGTCTTTTTCTGTTTAGACTGCAATCTCTTTGGGACAAGACCCATCTCTTACGATGTTCGTACACTGTACATAGCCCAAATATCAGCAGGGGCCGTTAGGCTGCTATTGGCACAGAAATAAGAATGACTACTAAAAATGAAGGCTATTCTCAATGACATTTTCAATGTGAATGTAATTCGAAGGAAAGGGAGAACAGAAGTGCTGTTTAACATTTTTAGGAGCCCCCTTAAATAATGTTTATTGGGAGAGCAACTCTAAGGGTATGTCTACACAGCAAAGTTATTTTGGAATAACGGTTGTTATTCTGGAATAACTATGCGAGCGTCTAAACAGCCATTCCAAAATCTGTAAACCTCATTCTAGGAAGAATAACCTATTAGCTATTTCGAAATAAGGCAGGTGTAGGCGCTCCAATGCTGCTATTTCGAAATAGCTCTTTACCAGGGCCATTCTAAGTTATTCCTCCCCAGTGCCTCTTGGGACTCTAAATTGAGATAGCACGTCTACATTAGGGAAACCTGCCTCCAACTAATTTTGAGGCTTCCCTGTCGTGTGGAGATGCTATTTCGAAATAAGATATTTTGGAATAACTCTACCGGAATAGCTTATTTCAAAATTAATGTGCAGTGTAGATGTAGCCTAAGTTGTATGCAGAGGATAAGCAAGCACAACACAGCAAGTCTGAATTAGGAGTGGGCAAACATATGATGAGAAGAATAAATGGAGATGCCTATCTCCTAGAACTAGAAGGGACCTTCATTGAGTCTAGTCCCCCACTTTCACAGCAGGACCCTCCCTGACAGATTTTGCCCCAGATTCCTAAATGGCCTCCTCAAGGATTGAGCTCACAACCCTAGGTTTAGGGACAAATGCTCAAACCACTGAGCTATTCCTCACAAGCTGAATCAAGTCCCTCTGTTTACTCCTATGATCTGGGGAAAAAAAAGCTTCCCCCAAATTTCTCTGGGGACAGAACACGTGAAAACATTTTTTTCTTCTACAAAGATAGAGCCCAAAACCAGAGTTTTAAAAAAGAAACCATGTCACACAACCTTAATTCCAGGGTCATTTCTGTGACATCGTAATCCATTGCATAGTAAAGTAAGGCTTTATCTACACTGGCAAGTGTGTGACAAAGCTTTTGTCATTCACTGAAGCTCCCCCCATCTCCCCTCTCTCCCCCCATCCCCGAGCGAGAAAAGTGTTGCCATGGTGAGTACTAGTGTAAACAGTGCTTTGTTGGTTACTAGTGTAAACAGTGCTTTGGTGATGGGGGGGGAAGAGGGTTGGAAGCTTTTTGTCAGCAAAAATGTTGACACTGACTGACTTTTAGCAGCATAGCTGCGTCAACATAGCCATGTTGCTAAAACCTGCGTAGTGTAGACATACTAAGTCTTTTCCTCTTCTACTGCTCCTCCCAGCTCTGGCCTAGGTGCTGAATTTTGATGGCACCTGATGGATGTAAACGCAGACAGTCATGATCAGAAGATATATTCAAATACTGCAGTCAGAGACCATTTCTATTCTCACCCATGGTACTGGAGAAGAATTTGGGTAGACTAATGCAGTGGCTCTCGACCTTCCCAAATTACTGTACCCATTTCAGGAGTCTGGTTTGTCTTGCACAGCAAAAAAATTCACCTCACATAAAAATTACTCGCTCGCAAAATCAGACATAAAAATACAAAAGTGTAACAGTGCACTGGTACTGAAAAATTGCTGACATTCTCCTTCTTCACCATGTAATTATAAAATACACCGATTGGGATATAAATATGGTACTTACATTACAGTGTATAGGACAGGGGTGAAGAAACCTTTTGTGTGTGGGTCATTGACTCACCCCAAAACTCTCACTGACCTGGCCCCAAGTGAGGAGAAAAACCCCCCTCATGGATGTGACCCTGAACTGAGAAGCAGCTGAGCTATAGGAACATATTATCTGTCCAGGTACCTACATGCTTCCACTTTTGAAGTAAAATATTGCATCTTCCATTCTTCAAGGTCTTTATCCTCATAACACCCAGGAGTTAAGGCAGTTGCCTGTATCCCCATTAAGGACAAGAACTGAAACACTAAAGGGCATGTCTACACTCGCCGCACCAGAGATTGATATTCTGGGATTCAATTTAGGGGGTCTAGTATAGACCAACTAAATCAAATGCTGAGGGAAGCGCCAGCTGGCGCCTGTACTCCTCACAGTCACAAGGAATAAGGCAAGCGCTCCTGTCAGGGCTAACTCAGTGGTTTGAGCATTGGCCTACTAACCCCTTGGTTGTGAGTGCAATCCTTGAGGGATCCACTTAAGGATCTGGGGCAACTCTGTCAGGGATGGTACTTGGTCCTGCTGTGAGGGAAGGGGACTGGACTCAATGACCTCTCAAGGTCCCTTCCAGTTCTATGAGATAGGTATCTTGCCATACATTATTATTATAGCCTCCCGCTCTGTGGAGGTTGCCAAGCTCAGCTTAAGGTAAGCCGATTCCAGCTACATACTCTACACAGCTGGAGTTGTGTACCTTAAGCCATTCTTCCAGGTCTAGTGTACACCTGGCCCCAGAGACTGACTCACTTAACAAGCTTAGGGCAGAACAGAAAATTGAATCAAGTTTTCCCAAGTCACTGCCTACCGCTCTAACCACTGGACATTACTTCCTTTCTCTGCGTCAGTAGTGAAGGGGTTAGAAAGGGATGGTGGAAAGGTTAGGACACTCCACAGGGCTGTCAAAGGAGGTCTGGAGAGCAATGAAAAAAACTGACTATAGGAGCTGAGCATTTCTACCTAGACTATGCAATCGATACTGGCCTCTTCTAGTCTTCAAAAACCTTTTCTCTCTTTCCTAAAGAAGCTGTGTCAATGTAAACTGAGCTGCAAGTGGAACTGTGCAGTGATGCCTTCACTTTGCTAATGAGCGTCTGTGGCTTTGCAATGCTAACATTGGATTGAGATATGTTAGAGTAATGCTGATATCCCGAGACTCTCAAATAAACGATGGACTAGAACTATTGGCCCTCTGCCCACTTATACTAGCTAAGTGTCTGGCCTGGTATAGGTTTTATAATGGAAGTATCCCAATGAGTGAGTTGGCTCCTTCCATCTGTAGGCCCAGCCTTGTTTCCTAAGGGAAAGCCACCTCATTCTCGAAAAGCTAATATATCAGGGAACAAGCTGACCTCTAGTGATTGGGTTTTAGGAAGAAACTTTTGCTGAGGCAAAGTTATCCCATTATTGCTCATTGCTGGGTTTCTTGCTACTTCCCCTGGAGCATCTGCTACTGGAGAGAGGCCAGTGGAGCCAAGGAAGTCCGGTATGACCCATTATTGGCAATTCCGATGGTGCTGATCATTATCCAAGCTGTCCCTTGCAGCTGATTCTTGTGATCTCAATGAAGAAATAGTGCCGGGCTTCATAGAGAAGTTGGGATAAAACAAAGGAAAAAGGACTCTCTAGAGAATCATCAAAGGTATGTGTTACTATTCAATAATCCCTGGCATTACTGTCTCAAAGTGTTCGTCTGGCTAAAACAAACCAAACCAAAGATGCACAAGTGTTTAACTTTTTAACTCAATTTTTTGGCAGCTTCTATTCAAGATACATCAAAGAACTTAACCAAAAAAACCCCACTATCCTTATTGATAGTGTGTTCTGTAGTTCTGTCAATTTAAAACATTCTGTGGGTTGCTTTTTTTTAAATCCCCTCCACCAAAAATAAGATGGATTCTTAACAAGACAGGGAGACAAATTGTACATAAATATATAAAGCCCCCTTAAGAGACAGCTCTCCTTTTAATAAGCGTTATATCCGCATATCAGCAGCACCTTCTACATTTAGGCCAGAAATGACAGTTTTATTATGCTTTCTTTTGAAAGTGATAAATTGGTTCAAGCTAAGGGAAGCCTTTTTAGCTGCCACCGGGGGAAAAAAAAAAGAAGTACAAAGAAAGTGACTAGCACTGGAGTTATTTAAAGCTCTATAGAAAATTCAAATAGACAGGAGATATCATATGGCAGTCACCTTGGCTGTGCTGAGCCATGGAGGGTTTTAAACGCAAAAGTGCTTTTTAAACTCTCTGAATGTCTGTGCATCTGTCTGCTGCTTTGAACATTCGATATCTGTCTGCATAAAGGAACAGTTTATAGGATACAGTGCACATCTGTTGGTATCAATCACCAAAGCTTCAAAGTGTGTCAGTTTTCACCAGCTGGGCATCTGGTCGTATAGTCTTAGATCACGTCTTCATGTGCCGTGCTGGATATCGATCTCCTGGCATTCGATTTAGCAGGCCTAGTTAACCCCTGCTAAATTGAACATTGAGGGTGGCCCCAGTCGGTGCCGATATACCTGGCAGTTGCCAGGAGTAAGGGAAGCTGACAGGAGTATTTGCTCCCATTGGTCCCCCTCTGTGAAGACGGCGCCAAGCTCGGCTTAATATAAGCAACCTCAGCTACGTATTTACATAGCGGGAGTTGCATACCTGAACTCAACCTTCCAGGTTTAGTGTAGACCTGGTCTTAGATCTTCCATAAAGAGCAAAAACCTTAGGTTCTAGGACTTCCTCCACCCACCATTTTCATTTAAATGGATGGGTCTTCTTGGGAATAAATTATACATCCTGTGATCAGCTAAGAAAGGAATCGGCGCTAATGAACCCATAAATGCTAACATAGCAGAAAGATTCAAAACTTGAACAGGCAAATAAAGACTAACAGTGCAAATGGCTGTTAAGAGACTTGGAAAAGAGAAATGAACCAGACAAGAAGGAACCGACATTTCGGTGACCAGTAAAGGAAAATTAATTCTTCTCCATATTGGATGGGACCAGACCCAACACCCATTGAAATCAAGGAAAAGACTCTGATTTACATTCCTGATCTTCGGATCACGCTGTTAGCTTGCACTTGTGCAACATGTGAGGCCTTTGAAGTTGAGAAAAAGTCTGAAGGGTGAAATCCTGGTTAGAATGATGTAAATCAGGAATAATTTATGGAGCTGCTCCAGATCCCTGCTAGTTATACAGCTGCTAATGTGCTTAGGGGGACAGGGGCCCACTGGGTTAACACCTGGTGGGGGGATCTCAGTGGGAATGGAAAGAAAAAGAGTCAAGAGTTGGAAACTGGCTTCCTTTGATCAGCTCTTCACCCTAGTGCCTTATAAATTACCCAGCCATTCTCTGGCACAGGGGAACACAGCTAATGAAAGCAATAATAATTAATAACTTTGCATTTTTTTATGGCAGGACGAAGAAACTTTTATTGCAGGCTGACTACTTATGAAGAGGAATGTACCTTCCTGAATCAACAGCACTGCTTCCTTCCATAACCTTGAACACCAGTTATCCGAGCAATACCCCACCGGACCTGGCTCTGTTTATGAGACAGAGTAGGTCATGTTAGCATAGCAGTATTACTGAACGGCAAATACCCATGTTTTGTTTCTCTCTTTTGGCAAATACTGCAAAACTATTGGCCTCTTTGCAGAAACCATCTGTTATATGGGTTTGGATGGTGCAAATGCACCAGAGGTGAGGCTCATGGGAAATGCTGGAGAGGAGGAGAAATCTTCTGACCATGAGAGCAAATATTTGCTTCTGCTGAGCCCCATAATCATCATCCTTTAATACCACGGGTGAGCAATCAGAAAACAACCGCTCTGTTCACCAACGTACGCAAGCCCTCCGGCAATGGGAAACCCAATGCGACACAAACTTGATGGAACTGAATAAAGTCTATGGACATAACCCTAATTAATTTAGTGTATTTGGATTTCTGTCCTCCCGGCTCTAATGTGTAAACGGCAGCCCTTGCAGCTGTATTGCAACGAGGAACAAATCGTGCCAAATATGATGTGTATTTCCGTTTGCAAATATTTGAGGCTGCGGGACGGGAAGGTTGACATAGCATTGCAATCAATTAAACAAACAAGCTACAAGGGTGCTATTGACTGGGAGCATAATGCTTCAGCAAATCTGGCCAGTGGAGCGAATACATTAAAAAAAATCCACTCACCCTTGTGAAATCCATCATCATGTTCCCTTTTGGCACATTAAATCTACGGGCTCGATTTATTACTGGCAAAATCCAGGCTTGCAGACTCAACGGTGAAGGGCCAGAAGGACAGGACGACCTAGAGCTTGCTGCCTCGACCTCAAGGTGGAAAGAGGGCGAAGGCAGGATGTTCACCTCTGTGCAGAGAACCAGGTCTGGGAAGGATGGGAGACTCCCTACCTGGCTTGTGTGCCAATTAAGTCTCACTCAATTCCTCAACATAGAGTTGAAGTGGCGTGTTAAGATTGGACTGAGTAACGTGTAAATCTTACCCCTGTTCAGACCATTCTTTATTATTATTTAGTATTTGTAGTGAGGTAGCAGTGAGGGGTCCTAATAGCACTAGGGCAGCCGTGGCCAACCCGAGGCTCACAAGCTGCATGTGGCTCTTCCCACCCACACTCGGGTGTGGCTCGTGAAGCCACCCCCATGCTCCCCAAAATGGCCCTCTTCTACCGGCTCCCTGTTCTGACCTGGGCAGGGGAGCCATCCGGCGTGGCCATTAAAGATGTAGAATTAAAGTTGGGGTCGGCCGGCAAGAGCCTGATGTGACCAAAAAGCCTCTAAATGCATTTAAATGCATTTTCTTAAAGGGGCAGAGGTGGGTTTTCTTCTCCACCAGATGCGACCGGGGGCTCCTTTTAAAGGGGCAAAAGCCAGTTCTTTTTTTTGTTCGACAACTTTGCCCCCACTCTTCGCACTGGATCCACTGATTTCTTGGCTCTTTGCCCAGAATGGGTTGCCCACCGCTGAGCTAGGAGCTGTACAAACTCAGAATAAAAAGGCAGCCCTGGGTCCCAAAGAGCTTACACCATGAAGTTCCAGATTTATTTTGGAGATCTGACCTGGGTATGCGGACACACCCACAACTCACATGCACACATCTGTGTTCACACCTCTTCCAACTCCTAGCAGTAGAGCTGGTCGTGTGACTCTCCAATAAACTTGCCAGGGAATAAGGGAGAAGAACACATCTTCGGATCGAGTAGAACCAGCTGCTGCACATCACCTAGGCAGCGCAAACTCTGGAGCAAACTGGAAAAGACTCCTCCGGGCTGTTGATGTCAATGGGCATTTGCCTGCATAAGGACTGACTGAAAACTGCACAAAACCTTAGGCTACCGCCCATGCACATAGCTGAGAAATGAAGCTCATGCCGCCGATCACCAGATGTGGTCCTGACCAGTGGCATCTGTCATTCTTCTTTCTGCCACTTGTCAGGCCGATTTAGGAGCCCTGTGGAGCTGATGCGTTCTTCTGAGTATAAATAGGGCTCGTTCACCGGGTGCTTAAAAATAAGAGATGGCTCTCTCCTGCTACCTTTTATCGTTCTTGTCACAAGCAGAAGGGACTCCCACCCATCGGAGCAAGGGCAGGCTATCGACCGAGTTGTCGCCGCTCCCCGTCCCTCTGCATTAAGCACTAGGGCTGCTAGAGATGAGTCGCGGCTCCATCTAATATTCCTCAGCTGCTCGGCACAGCTGTCAGATGGGCGCCTGGGTGGAATGCAGAGGCACCGCTCATCTCTGTGCTCTTGGGTGTCCCCATGACACCCACCATATATTCTAGGCTTCTCGGGGTTCCCCATGACTAGGCCGTGGCTCTGGAACCTTGGCTGGCTCAGCTCTTCTCAAAGCTTGCGTAGATGTTGGGAAGAGTAGAGGAGGAGCTGGGGCAGGGGAAGGTAAGAAATGTAAACAATCACAAGCATTTCCAAAAGTGCGGGTGAAAGGCGTCGCGTCGAGAGAGAAGGGACTGGAGATTGACTAGACACCAAACAGGAACAGCCTGTTTTGGCAGCTGCGTGGAGGGAACTGAGCTAGCCCAGTAGTTTTCAAACTGGAGTGTCGGGCGCCGGGTCTCGTGGGTTCAGGGGGATCAGGTGACCAGTGGGGGAGCTAAGGCAGCTCCCTGCCTCTCCTGGCATCCCAGACAGCACTGCACCCCAGAAGCGGCCGGCACCAGGCCCGGCTCCTAGGTATGTGTGCAGTGGAGCGCACAGGGCTTCCCGCACTGCCCCTGCCCCGGGCACTAGCTCTGCACTCCCATTGGCTGGGAACCTGCTGCTGGCTGCTTCTGGGGCGCAACAGGGTCTGAGGTGCCAGGAAAGGCAGGAAGACGCCTTAGTACTCCCGCTGAACCACTGACTGGGAGCCCTTCAAGGTAAGCCCCTCCTGCCCCAGGCCTGACCCCCCTGAAATCTGGAGCCCCCTTCTTCGCCCCAAAGCTCTCCACCGCAGGTCCACCCCACACTATGGTCAAATGATGTTGGGTTGCGGCATCAACTATTTTCTTCAACTGGGTCATGAAAAAAAAAAGTTTCAAACCCCCTGAGTTAGACCATTTGTCTGGTCAGTGAGAAGGGATCGAAGTGGGTTTTGAACTTTGTGTGACTATCCATCAGCGGGGAGAGAGTGAGCTTGCTTGACCCCTGCCCTCGGAAGAGTTTGTGAGGTTGGCTCGGGAAGGTTTGGTCACTGGAGGTGTGGAGCACACGTGCTCTCAGGCTACGTCTTGGAGGACCCTTCTTGCCTTTGTCGTTCTCAGGACTCAGATCCAAATCCTGGCATCATTGATCACAATGGGAAGTTGGGTTTGACCACCAGATGGCCTGGGTGGTATCAGATCTTCTTTAATCAGCTCGTGGGCCTTAGTTCTTGCAGCCACTCCAGGGGAACATATGAGGCTGAAATCCTCAAAGACACAAGAGAATCATCCCCATGCATTAGCTCAGCACTGCCTCTCCAATTCCCTAGCTTTCAGGGTTTGAATCCCCTCTCCTTAATGATACTTGATCAGAGTTGTGCATGGTCTGATTTCTTTAACCCTGGCACTGATTTCTGGAAGAACCGGTTAGTTTCCTTTATCTTCACTCTGAAGCTGGAAGGTCCCAGGGAAGGTATGACTTTCACATGATCTTTAGGGTTGTTATCCGTCCATACAAACCTTGCTCGAAAAAATGGATTTAGATTTCTTATTGGTGAGCCTAGTTCATTTGGCAAGATCAGTTCTGCTCAGGAAAACCAGGGCAGGGACAGTCCGCAGTCCCGTTGTTTTCATGAGAAAGACTGGATGTGCCGCTGCAATATTCACTAAGGGTGTGTCTACACAGCACAGTTATT
>JANRFK010000351.1:11547649-11566634 GCA_030068395.1 Apalone spinifera | reverse complement strand
TTCCTTTACTTCCCCATCTGTAAAATGGGTGTAATGAAACTTCCTTTGTCTGTCTGGTCCATTTAGATTATAAGCTCTGTTCCAGCACCTGGCATATAGAACCCTCATATTGGTTGTGGCCTGTAGGCATTGCTGTAACACATAATTGATGATAAATCGCATACTACTTTGATCCTATCCTTCACCCCAAGGTTGGTAACGCTGCAACGGGCACTTCAGTTCAACACGAAAGAATGGAAATGAAAGAATGGAAAAGGAATAAAAGAATGGAAAAGTCTTATTCGCATGGGCAGACTGGCTTCTATTCATTCACTGGCCTTTTTTATTTTATTTTATTTTATTTTATTTGGCTGCTGTTGTTTAAAATTCTGGTATAAAACAACTGATTTTAATGCATCTTTATCCTTCAGCAGGGATAAGGATGCTAGCTCTCACTTATCTATCCCCCCTGTAATTTTTCCTCCATCAGGTACTGCTCTGCTTGGCAGACAGGGTACCGAATTGTTCTAGCCAGCGTTCTCGTGACATTTCATTAAGTTGGCCTTTTTAAGCTTATCATTAGACATACTGGAGTCTTGCTGGAAGAACTTAATTGCTTCCTATTTTCGGAGACTGAAGATGCATTTGAAGAGTCAGCTTGCATGTTGATTTCCCTCCAGTCTCTCGTGCTGGGCAGGGTTTTACATTCACTCTCATGCTGGGGTCACCATGGTCCTGTCATTCACATCGGCTAGCACTGGACTTTGCTAACCGCTGGCGTTTCTGCAAACTTTGTGAGGATGTCGGAGGTCACGCAGGGGAGACATAGCCCTCTCTAAGGAACATAGACATTGCCAGATTGGATCAGACGAGGGCTCTTTTAGTCCATGATCCTATCTCACTGATGCTCAAATGAAGGTGCAAGAAACAAGGTCATAGGCAGGTTTGACATTCACAAATAAGACCAGAATGGACCGTTGTGATCTAGTCTGACCACCTGTAAAACACAGGCCACTGGATTTCCCTGAATTCAACCCTGTTTGGACTACGGCACATCATCTTAAATATCTGGGAAAATGTCCTAATTACCAGGAAACATTAAAATACCTAATACAATCAGCTCTTTGAGACAGGGACTCTTTCACTTTGTGTGTGTACAGCTCCTGGCACAATGAAGCTGTGGTTCCAACTTGAGTCTCCAGGAACTAGGATTGGCAGCCATGTTAAAAAAAAATACTGAATCTTGAGGAGAAATGGCATTGCAATTCTGATGTTTAGAGAAGACTTTTTGCCAACATTTTGAATTTCAGTGAAGAAAGGAGAAACGCTTACAAACTTTTTCTCCCATTTATAGACTGTTTTAGTAGCCTGCAGAACTAATACAAAGAGGGTGATGGAAGGAGTAAGGAATATGGACTTAAAAAAAAAGAGATTTGAACAAACAGAGAACTGGAACAAAGCATTAAACAGTCTGTTTGTAAACATCTAGGCTACATCTACACTGCAGTTATTTTGGAATAAACTATTCCGGAACAGTTATTCCGAAATAGCTTATTTTGAAATAGCAAGTCTACACTGCAGGAAAGCCTCGAAATTAGTCCGAGGCAGGTTTCCCTAATGTAGATGTGCTATCTCAATTTACGGCCCCAAGAGGAATAACTGAGAATGGCTCTGGTGAGGAGCTATTTTGAAATAGCAGAAGTGGAGCTTCTACACATGCCTTATTTTGAAATAGCTATTTTGGAATAGGGATTATTCTTCATAGAATGAGGTTTACAGAAGTCGGAATAAGCCATCCATTATTTTGAAATTATTTTGAAATAAAGGAATTTCTGTGTAGACGCTCGCATAGTGATTTTGGAATAATGGTCGTTTTTCTGAAATAACTTTGCTGTGTAGATGCACCCGTAGGCTATGTCTACACAGTTTCCCTCTTCCTCAAAAGCCTATGCAAATGAAGCATGGATTAGCATTTTGTCGTGCTTCATTTGCATAATTAATTAGGAGCCATTTTTGCGCTAGAGTTTTTTGCACAAAAAGGTGCAGTCTACACAGTGCCTTTTTGCGCAAAACCCCCCTCTTGCATAAGAACCATTCTTCCTGAAAAATGGAGGAAGAACGGCTCTTGCACAAAAACCTCTTGAGCAAAAACGGCTCCTAATTAATTATGCGAATGAAGTGCAGCAATATGCTAATTTACATCTCATTTGCATAAACTTTTGTGGAAGAAGGAAGCTGTGTAGACGTAGCCCTAGGATATAATAGGATAAGTAACAACATGAATTCATTGAGAACAAATCATGCCAGACCAGCTTAGTTTCCTTCTTTGATGTGCTAGTGGATGGAGAGAAGCAGTAGATATTATATATCTTGATTTTTGTAAGGTTTTTGACACAATCCTTCAAGATAATCTCCAAAGCAAACTAGGGAAATGCGGTCTAGGCAAATCTACTCTAAGGTGGGTTCACAACTGGTTGAAAGAAAAGAGTACTCAAAAGTTACTGATGGCTCATTGCAAACCTAGGAGAATGTATCTAGTATTTGTCGACAAAGCTTCTGTAGACAAAAGCCTGTAGTCTAGACGTACCCTCTATGTCTGGCTCCGGACGCCACATGTTAGGAAAGATGTGAACAAACTGGAGAGGCAACAACCACCATAAAGGTTTAGAAAACCTGGCCTATGAAGAAAGGTTAAAAAACAACCCAGTCATGCTCAATCTTAGAAATGAAGACTGAGGGTGGACCCTGATAAGTGTACAAGTACGGTAAGGACTGTAATGGGGTATCAGTTGCTCTCCAAACCAAGGCAGGAAAGAAGTAATGGGCTTCATGTGCAGCAAGAGAGATTTAAGTTAGATATTAGGAAAAATGTACTGAACTATATGAATAATTTAGTACTTTGATAGGTTACCAAGAAAGGTGGTGGAATACTTATCAGAGGTTTTTAAGAAGAGGTTAGACAAACGTGTATCAGGGATGGTCCAGGTTTACTTGGGCCTACTTTAGTGCAGCAGGTTGGATTTTGTGACCTCTGGAGATACCTTCCAGCCCTACAGTTCTATGATGCTATGTTTCCAGAGGAGCTCTGTGCCCAAACTCAATGGCAGATTTTTCAAAGCTCAGCTCTCATGTGGGCACACAAATACAGGGCTAGGTTTTCAGCATGTCCATGGAGTACTATGCCCTTTTGAAAATCTGTCCCTTATTTAGCCCCCTAAATGGGAATGGAGTTCTTTGGAACATCTGGCCCATAATGTCTAAAATGAACCTATAATGACCACCTTCCCCATCCCTGTACTCCCAGACACTAACCTAGAAGGGAAACGTTACTGTGTGAGCTAGAAAAACAGCTCTTTCAGCTGACAGAAGTAGTGGGCTGTCATCTTCTGAGTAGACCAGCCATAAAAGGGGGATATGACAGTTTAAAAAAATGTGCTGCTTCTGCTCTAACACTCTTCCATGGTTCAGAGACGTTATGGGCAGGGAATACCGAGCCCTGTGTGACAAACTGCGCATTCACTTCCTTGCTGCAAGCAGGAGATGCTCTTCCTGTCTTTCTGTTGTTCCAGAGAGATCCAGTGGGCATTCATGGATCCAGTGGAACAGTATTTCTTAAACTTTTTAAGACCAAGGAACACCAAACAATTTATTTTATGAGGAACAACAAGGATTTTTTGTTTAGAGGGGGAAAAAAAAGATCGGGGGGAAAAAGGGTCTGTTGAAAGTTATTAAAAAAAAAGCTTGCCTGCCCCTTTAATGCAGCCATTTTGAATTCTATTGTTCTCCGTGGCACACATCTGACTGCATCATGGCACACCAGTGTGTCACGGAACACAGTTTAAGAGACACTGGTCTGGAAGCTTGATTATAAAAGTCAAACTCAGCTTTCCTTTTGATCTTCCTTAGGCCAGGATTAGCAAAGGTGAAATGGAGACACTGACCTTGGCTGAAGCCATGCAGAAATCAATAATATATTGGTTGTGTGGGATTTCTTGTCTCGGCCTGAGGAGCTAAAAAACTACATTGTTAATTGGGGGTAGCTGAATTTGTCTTTCTTTGAAACACAGAGTCCTCTAGGAAGGCGTCTCTTGCTTACAGAGGTGTAAATCAGGTATGACTCTTCCGAAGTCAGTGGAGCGACACTGATGTCAAATCAGAGGATGTAAGAGGAGAATCAGGAATCCAATTCCCTCATCCATGTCTGCAAACAATAAACATGTTATTTAAAGGCGAGGCATCCTAGCTGGGTTCCGCACTTTGACACAAACAATGGCTACTTACTCACTCAGGTACTCACATATAACAGGCAGAGAGAGTCCTTTGTCAGTAAATGCAATGGAAACCTGCCCATGCTGGAACAGTGAAGTCCGTATTTCAATGGCAGCCAATATTTTCAAGGCATTTAGGCCTCATCTATAAAAACTGGTACGCGGCAGGAATTTACCACTTACAGTTTTCAACTCAGGAGCAGCTCTGAGTATCTGGCATTTGCTGGTAAATTCGGGGTGTGGGAAAGGGAGGATTCCAGGAATTATTTGGCCTAGCTACATCTCTCCCTAGGCTGGAATGTGGAGCTGGCTGTTTATTTTGTGTTCCGCATGGTACAGCCCAGCCCCGAGGCACTAATGACATCTCAGTCTTGCCCTGCAGCAGGTCCTGCTCTTGCAGTTCCCCTGGGCCGTGGCTGTCAATGCTCATCCAACCCTTGAAACTCCCCGCCGCTCGGCCAATATGCCTCCCTCCAACCATGCTGTGCATGCTGCTACTCCAGTTCCAGGATCCTTCTCAGCTCTGTCAATGCAGCTCCATCTTGTGCTGAAATAGCCTCCCAGCTCCCGATTGCTGTAATTCTTTAAAAAAAAAAAAATCTTGGGTTTTCGTAAGTTACTCTTCCAGAAGGTGGACTGGTGCCTGGGGGTATTTTGGAATTAGAAACAGCAAAAGGGCACACGTAGTTATTTTGTGCAGAACAGCTGGCCGTGCTTCTGCACAATACAGTGTGTGTGGGGGGGGGGGAGTGGTATGGGACATTCAGCAGAATTATAAAGCTTGGAATCCTATGACCTGATTCTAGTCTCGTGAGAGCAGGTGCCTGTCAGGAATCATCCCTGCAGAAGTCAATCAAGTCATCCTGAGTGTGCGATCCGAGTCAGCCCCTGCGTTCTTTGTTGTTGCTTGCTGTATTGCAGAACCTCTGCTACTTTCTGCATAGCCACGTTAGCCTCAGAGGAAACAGACATCTGTAAATGAGGAGGTTCATAAACGATCCCCTACCTACAAAAATGCCCAAGCCCCTGGTTACATACGGCTCAGGCTGAGCTAGCTTACGACTCTATGATCTGCCCAATGTAATGGGAAGTGCATTTTGAGCTCTTTGCAGCAGCGCCGGCAGGAAACTAGGACTCAAACACATGGTGGCTCAGGATGAACTAGTTCTTCATTTTTTTACAGATCGTACTACCGGTTGAACCTCTCTAGTCCTCAGGACGTGACCGGTACCAAACCAGAGAGTTTGCTGAACCACAAGAGGTCAATATTGTCTCGCAGCATGACCAACACTGCCCTGCTTGCTGGGTTGTTAGAAGACAGTTAGGGGTAAATTAGAGCTAAATTACAGTATAAAACATGGAGACCCAGGACGGGTGGCGGTCAACAAGTTTTATGGGACTGCGGAAAACTTGGCCACACCCATGAAAAGAGGATTCGTGGAAAGAAAAACCATGTTTGCAAAAAAAGCAAACATGATTCTGGATGAACAAAAATGATTAAAGGTCCAGAGAACATGAGCTATGAGGGAAGGCTGAAGGAATTGGGTTTTTTTTTGTTTGGAAAAGAGAAGACTGAGAGGGAACATGATAGCAGTTTTCAGGTATCTAAAAGGGTACCATAGAGAGGATGGGGGGAAATGGTTCTCCTTGGCCTCTGATGATAGAACAAGAAGCAATAGCCTTAAACTGCAACAAAGGAGGTTTAGGTTGGACATTAGGAAAAACTTCCTACCTGTGAGGGTTGATAAAACCTGGAATAAATTGTTTAGGAAGGTTGTGGAATCCCCATCTCTGGAGATATTTAAGAGCAGGTTAGACAGACATCTATCAGGAATGGTCTAGATGGTGCTCAGTCCTGCCATGGGGGTAGGGGACAGGACTTGATGACCTCTTGAGGCCCCTTCCAGTTCTAGCGTTCTATGATTCTGTGATTTATGACACCCAGCTAACTAAAATCATGCTGGACTACGGATGTTGCCGGACTAGAGAGGTTCAACTTGTAGCTGATTCCAGCAGCTTGAGCACACTCAGGCTGAGCTGATTTCTGATACTGTCAGCAACAATCATCATCATGGAAAAGGTGCTGTACTTTCTCTTCCACCAGCCTCCCCCGGGCGTACTCTGTAAACATTCAAGGCATTTAGATGAGAAAAATATACTCAAGCCAAGGTCCCTGCTGAGGTGGTGGTGGTGCTGACTCTGAAGAGATTTAGCACAGATTAGACTGGGATTGGGGTAATAACAATTCTGACATGGTGTCGGGGTTTGAACGCAATGCTGAACTGCTTGTTTTTGCCGGAGTGTGGGAATGAGCGAGTGAAAGTTTGGAGACAAGCTGCCACCCATGGCCTGTAGATTGTCCCTGGTGTGTGAAAGGATCCTTGGTACAGTGACTGCTGGGCATGTCTTGAAAACAGCCATTTAAAGGCACAGAGTTGGGGAAGGCAAGGAAAGAAAGGAGCCCTTTGAATGCTCCCCCTGGGCCAGGAGGAACGAGGCAGTGAGAAAACATCTACCCACTGGGAAAGCAGTTCCGAGGACCATTGTGTGGTTTCCAACGGGCTTGAGAAGCAACTGTGCAGTTTTGCCCCACAAGATACAATTCTGAGTATAGGTAGAAAGGAAAAGAAACTGACCCTGCTGACGCGCTAGCTCTGCTCGTTTCTGCGCCCGATTTGAAGTGTGGCATCTAGAAACTTCCAGCCCCACGCCGGAGAAAACAGCACTCTGAATGCTCCTCAGAACCATTCCGTGGAACTCAGTGTTCACCTGGGGCATATTTTCAGCTTTATCTAATTTCAATTAATCCTTTACGATCTTCTGGGAGAGATCTGCCAGGCAGTGGAACGCACCGGCTGTTTGTAGCTAAACAATCTGTCTATTCCTTGAGTACACCGGGATCCTTTATCCAGGCTGGTATCAGACCAGCTAATTAAGCTACCACAACACTATGGGTATGGCTGCTTTTTACAAAGGAAGATGTTTCTTTGGGTTGGTTGGTTGAATTAGCCGTGTTCTCTGCAGCATCCACCTCAGACATTTCTCTGCAGCTAATCGCACAGTGGCTGGAGATGCTCTGGCTAAGGGATGCACTTCCAACGAAGGTCAATTTTCTCCCTGAATTGCTGTATTCTACCTGCCCAACATCTCCTCTGGCGGAGGTCAGGGGGTTGTGAATTCCGCCTCCACCACCTTCCGTCTCCAGCCACCCACGTGAAGAGTCCAAGATTTATGAGAGGAAAGCTCTACCAGATGGTTCTCCTTCTTTGCTTGCAAAAGGCCCAATTAGCTAATTAAGTGAATCAAGCACAATGTGAATAGGAAGAGCACAGCTGACTGCCTGTCTTGCTCTTTCGAAGAAACGTAAAGCAGAGTTTGCCAGGTTGGATCAGACAGCTGATCCATCAAGTCTGTTTGTTTGCCCCTGGTAGTAGCCCATACCAGCCCAAGCAATTGCATTCTGCCAACTAAGATATTCCCCCTTGCCATTTTAATTGGATATAAGATTGTTCTTCACTTCCTATCCTAAATTGTTTCCCAAACCTCCATTTGTTTGTCCTGTATAAGTAGATTCCGGATACAAAGAAAGCACTATTTTTTCCCCTGTAGCTGGGTGGTGCTTTCGGCTTCTGGTTCAGATGCGATGAGAAAGAAAAAAAAATGCTGATTTTTGTGCCCTCTGGAAGCTCAAATCTCAGGACTGGATTCCCATCAGTGATTGTATGTCACGATTATTTGTATATTAAGTACTGCACAGTTTCAAAGTTTAACGACGAACAGATGCTGCAGCCGGGAGTGTAGAGAAAACAGAAGGGAATTTCCTGATTAATTATAAATGGAGTTGCTGTGGTCAGCTCTGAGTATCCAGCGAACATCACAGACTGTGTAAATAACCCCCAGCATGCTTCCCAAAATGCTGGTGGCGGCAGGTTCTAAATCAGCCTGAGCTAGGGATTCTTGAAAGGGGCCTCCTGCTGCCGCTGCAGCTGGATTTACTTCCTCATCTGGAACAGAGCACTAGACTTTCATCTCAGGGGCTTTCTAATTGGCTTTTGAGGGGCGGATGGAGCGAATCTGCCAGCTCCAACTCCCTTTTGGTGTGAGCACGTGGCTGCCGAGGGCCTTAATTCGATCACACAGCAAACCTCACAGCTGCCAAGCCAATGTACTGACTGCGCTGCTATCAGCCACCAACAGGGCCTCCTGCTGGGCCACCCACTGTGAGTGGGACAATGTGGCACCTTGGTGGTCCAGCCCACGCCACTTTCTGCAGTTCCCATTAGCTGGGAACGGTGGAACATGGCCGCTGGGAGCTGGGAGCAGCCATACCTGCAGACGCTTAGGTAAACCACGGATCTCGTGGCCAGCTAGCCACTTACCCTTACAAGCCGCGACCCGAAGTTTGAAAACTGCTGCTCCGGATGAAGGGATGTGGCAACAAAGAAGTGAGATGAAGAACAAGCCGGGCTATAATCTAACTGTAACTGGGCTGGTTTAATACAGCACAGAAAGAACCTCTCCTTCTTTTCAAACTTTATAGCTGAACCTCCTTAGATCTCGTTGAAACAGGCTGGCCAGAAGTTTCTGCTTTGGGTGCCCATTAAGCTCCTCAACCACTCCCATTTATGGACTGCCCCTACCCGCTTGATAAACCATCCAGAGATACGTTACAGGAAGGCAAGGCATCCTGGCTAAAAATAAAATCAAAATAGCTGTTACAGGAAGGAGCCACTCAGAAATCCGAAAGTCAGGCTGAAAATCATTCTAATGGTCCTAGGAAAGGCCGGATCACAGAACTGGAATCCAACAGGGAAAGGAGCTGAAAGCCAGAAAGGTCCAAAGAGAGACAGATATAGCAACATAGGGGTTCCCACCTCTGGCACATGTGGGTCTATGGTCTAAATTGGGGAGGGGTTTGGTCCTGATTTGGGCAGAGGGTTGGGCTTGATGACTTCTTAAGGTCTCTGCCAGCCCTAAGAGTCTATGATTCTATCAGAAGAGATTCTACATTCATCTTGTCTGTGTTTTGCTTTAGTTCAGTGTTTCTCAACCTTTTTTTAATAAAGTACCCCTTTAAAAAAAACTGTAAGTACCCCTTTACAAAAATTATAAGAACCCCCAGTACCTACAGTTTTCAGGCACAACTTTTTTTCTACCATTGCAACACGTTTGTTTAAACAACTTAATCGTAGCTGTGCAGGCGATGAAATTTTTGGGTGTAAAAAGTACAAAAATAATAAAGCGCTGTAAAACTGACAACAAAAATTCAATCTTCTCCACATTTCAGTTGTGTTGATGAACCCCCCAGACTTCTCTTGAGTACCCCAAGGGTACTCGTACCAATGGTTGAGAAACACTGCTTTAGTTCACTCATCGGCAGATATTTGCCACGCTCAGAAAGTTTCCTCTCCTTTTATAAAACAAATCCTGCTAAGCTATTCACTTTGGTGACTTTCTTAGCCAGAAAACTGCACTGCACAAAAGTACAAAGGAGGTAGAAATGAACTCTGACTTCCCCAGCCCAGCACAACAGGCTGAAGTCATGTGAATCACACAGTGCCTTCAAACAGGGTGTGAACTCCTTGCTTGCTTATGGCCCTGGATTACTCTAGGGCTTTATTTCAAACTAAGTCCCCCTTAAGTTGAAGTATTAAGCAGAGTGTCACGCTACCAAGCCCATTATTTTGAAATAACAGGCCGCTTAATTCAAAATCTGTGCTCCTGCTTTTCATCAGGAATAACGCTAATTCCAAAATAGTAATTTCAAAATAGCGGTCGTGTGGACGCTCTGGTACTGGTATTTTGAACTAATTACTCCCCAGTGCTTCCTGGGGCTCTAAGTCTGAGGTAGCGCGTCCACATTAATGGAGCCTGCCTCAGACTAATTTTGATATCTCCCCGTAGTGAGGACACGCTATTTCAAATTTGTTAAATTGGGAATTATTAAGTTGAATTTAGTCATTTCAAAATAGTTTCCTAGTGTAGACATGTTCATCTCATCCATCCTTTTCAACATAGAGATGTGAGTTTTTAATGCTTCATTGAAAGTCGAGGATTAAAAGCATTAGCTAGAAACAGGTGAAAGTCTGGGCCATGTGCCTTCATGAAGCCCCTCAACCATAACTTGTAACACTCCCTGCTACGCTGGTCCTTGGCTCTCTCCACAGCTCTCTTGATGAGATTCACTCCAGATCTGCTACCTCCAGCCTGAGTTCTACCAATTCACCTCTTCCATGATGTGCAGTACCCTCTATTATTCTAATCCCGGACCCACCCCCACAGTGCGGCATTTTCCATCCAGACTTGAGTAGCATGTCTTGTTATTCCTATGTTGGGTTCTCCATACTTCTACAAATTAACTCCAGGTTTTTATGTGAGTTTTGAAGAATATATTTTCCATAATGAAAGCATATATATACAATTTAGGATGTACAAGGCTTTGGAAAATTAATTACTATTTTGACACATAATACACATTTGTTACTGTAAACTGCAAGGGAAGTTTTGGCACTATTACTGAAAAAAGAATTGTATAGCAGCTAGCCATGTAAGGGTTGATCTAGTCCATATAATACAACCAAAACAAATGAAACTGCTGAAAGCTCTCTTTCACACAATACACTTCGACACATTTCTTGGCATTTGGGGCTACCCAAGCATGACTGAATGGCTACAGACAAGGTAGAAGCAGTGGGCTATATTCATCCAGTCTCAATACTGAAGAACATACAGACACACAATGAAAATGAATGGTAGAAAACTTTAAAACTGAGGGGAAATAATACTTTGTGCATGTGTATATATATGTATATGCACAATGTGCAATTAGTCTGTGGAGCTCATTGCCAAGATGTTGCTGAGGTCAAAAGATTAGCACGAATCCAGAAAAGGAATTTAACATGTATGATAAGGGCAATAATATCCACAGCTATAGTCACAAAGACTAAAAATATAAACAAGCCACTGGTAAGGTCTATAAACCCTTCTTCTTCAGAGCATAAATCACTCTAATTAATGGGCATTAGGAAGAAACTATTTGATGGCAGGTTATTCCATCACTGCCCATTGTAAGATTTTCTGCACACTTCTCTAAAGCATTTTGTACTGGCCATGCTTGGAGCCAAATGAGATTCCATTACAGATTCTGAAAGTCAATTCCTATGTTCCTGGGAATCTTATTCTTTCTGTGAGAGATGAGACTCATTTTGAAATGTTTGTTTATTTGTTAGTGCATTGGTTAGTGTCAGCGGCAGTTCATTTCACTCCTGTTCTCCCAGAAATGTTGAAACAAAACTCCACAATGTCGGAAATTAGCCCACCCACAAATAAGAATGCACGCTTCCACTTAATTTCTTTAGCCTGCTGCAGACAGAGGGTCCTGGCATCTTTAAGTGTGTGCTGAGCATTGAAACGCAGCTAATTTGCACCTGAGCACATCTCCGGCTCTAACGATTTCAGGTAAAGTAGAGGTAGAAGAATATGATTAATGGCAGGGAATCGTTTAGCTACTTCACAGTCTATTAATCAAGTGTTTGATACAGAGAGGCCCTAACATGGAAAGCCAGGTAATGTGTATTCATCTGTGAGCCTCAGATGGAATATTAACACGTGTTAGTACTAAGGGAAAAAGATAGGGCGGTGTAATTGTGAAATGACTTTAGGAGTCTGAGGTTCAATGTTGTGCTTGCAAGAGGTACAGCCCAGGGTGGGCGGGAGGGTGTGAAGGTGGCAATGATGGGATGTCACTCACCTCACAGGAATGCCTGTCTCTGCACTCCTTGTTGTGGCAGCCTCCCTGAAACCCAGCTGTTCAGCCTTGTCTGAGCCTTTTGAACTCCACGGAGGAACTGCCTCATTCTGGACTCAACAGCTTCCTTTTAACTGGCTTGCTGGGCCCTGATTGGTCACATCTTTTGTGCCTCTCTATCTTTGTTGGAGGACTTCTCTATGGTTTGCTGGGCAGGGTGGGGCAAGGCTGCAAGCCTCCAGCAGGAGGCTTTGGGGCCTGGTCCATCTGGTCACAGTGGCTTAAGTTTTTCTTTGCACCCATCTGACTAGGGGTGACTGCAGGGGCCAGTGTGACCCCTGGAAGAAAATAAAGCACGCCCTCCTGTCGAGTGGGTTGCTTTACTGCCTTTTTGACCTGTGAATCCATGTAGTAGTCTATGCTAAAAATACCGCACTATACCAAGGATAGTAATAGAACTTGTATGGGGCAGTCTAGGTCTGACTTCCTCCAGCATGGACACTGTTCACCTCTCCCCTGGTCAGCAAGGGTGTTTTATGGCCCTTGTGTGCCACAGGGGCTGTGTACTGGGGCCATAGTGGGAGACCCATAAAATTCCTTCTCAAAAAGAAGAGCTTCCAGCTTGATTATCAAATTTCTTATTAAAATGAGTCCTGTGATCTTTTTTAAAGCTCAGTCAGAGTTGTGTAGGATCTTCTGGTACCAACAACAATTACAGTGTACAGGCACTCGGGGGGAAGGGAGAGCACTGAAATTTGAAAACTGTGCACTGACTTTTACAGGAATATGCTCTTCACTAAAAATCAACTCACCAATGAAAGATGAAACCAGCTCCTTAACTTAACAAGGTAGCAGCTTTCAAGTATCGAATAGGGTGTTACAAAGAGGAAGGAGAAAAATTGTTCTCCTTGAACTCTGAGGACAGGACAAAAAGCAATGGGCTTAAATTGTAGCAAAGGAGGTTGAGGTTGGAAATTAGGAAAAACTTCCTACCTGTCAGGGTGGTTAAACACTGGAATAAATTCCCTAGGGAGCTTGTGGAATCTCCATCACTGGAGATATTTAAGAGCAGGCTGGATAGACGTCTATCAGGGATGATCTAGACAGTACTTGGTCCTGTCATGAGGGCAGGGGACTGGACTCGGTGACCTCTTGAGGTCCCTTCCCGTTCTAGTGTTCTATGATTCTATGATTCTAATACAAAAGGAAGGGGAAGGGAAAGTTGAAGAGGATACGGGTAGCAATGGCTGAGTTACAGCAAACTGACAACAACCAGGTGTGTTTTGCCAGGCTCTGAAATGCATGAGAAAGACACAAAGATGCAGAGGGACACATGTCAGAATTCTTCAAGTGTCTTCTAAGCCATGCAGAAGAATAAGAGCATGCAAAGAACTGCTTCCGTACCAAAGCCCTGATTCTGCACCTATAACATCAGTACGGATTTGCCACTTGTTTGTTTCTATGGCTGGAGGAATTTACGCTATCAACCCTACGGTAAGAAAACTGAGACGGGGAGGAGGGGGAACCTGCAAAGACCAAAATCCAGCACTTTTTCCCGCTCAACTCCACTAAAGCCTCCCTTGAATTTTGCACTGCAAAGAGCTGTAGGATCTGAATCCGGTCTGGTGCAGATCACAAATAACAGGAGTGAAGTCAATGGGCTTATTTGGGGGGGGGCAAAGGCAATGCAAGTGAAATCAGAGTAATAATCTCCATTATTTTTATGCCTGAAGCTGTTATCCGCATGGTTCTGAATTCAGGCCATGCACCATTGATTACATGCTTTCTGCTGCATGACCTGCATTGAGCAAACAAAGCTACACTGCCCTGTGTTTGTTATTCCTCGTGCCGGCTGGAATGAGTAACATTTCTCCCAGCGTGGACAGCGGAGAAGCAAAGGGCATTTTCCCTTCTCTGATAATTTCATTTCGGTGAGTTCCCCCTTGATGCGCCGATCCCGGCAGGGAGACAAGACACACAGCGAGGAATGAGGAGTTTGAAAGGGGGGTGCGTGTGCGGGTTGATGTGCATGAGTAAGTGCTAGTCAGCCTTGGCAAGCACGGATGAATCAGATCTTGCCTGAGGTCTAGGTTGTAATTTGCACTATGCATCTGCACAAGGGAGTAAAAACCATTTTGCAACATAACGTGAGTGAGGACACTCACCCGCTTAGCCCTACGATGGGGCGATTGCCCTGCACTGGTCCACGAGGGGTTAAAACAGCCCTGGGTCAAGGTTGGGGATGGGATCCAATCAGAAGAGGGCTAGAGACAGCCAATCAGGGCCTGGCTAGGCCCTATAAGAAGGACTCCTGAAGAGCTCACACTCTTCCTCAGCTGTGGACCAGAAAAGACCTGGCTGCCTGGTGGGCTAGAGAGGGTACCTGAGACAAAGCAGGGCTGGGGAAAGGCAGCCAGAACTGGGGAGCTCTGGCCAGGCAAACTCCCAGGCTGAGGCCTTGCCTCAAGGCCTAAAAGGTTCTAAAGCTGCAGGAAGGCAGCAGGCCCACACCCCCTTGCCAACGATAAGTGGCCATTTCAGGCTGCAGCTTGCCCCTGAGGTAAGGGGCCAGATGACGACTGGCCGCGGGGTCACTGAGGCAAGGTGGAGTCAGGAGGGAGCATGGGTGCTCTGCTGCGGGGCATTATCGTGAGGGACAGGACACCATGGCCCAGGAGGAACAGTCTGACGGGTAATGGATGTACTCACAGGAAGCAGGTAACAAACAGGAAAAGGCCAGCAGAGGGCGCGCCGAGGCTGAAGAAGAGCTAATTCCCAGACTGGCCAGCAGGGGGCAACCCGCTTCAGGCCTCCTCCTAGCCAGTGGATGCAGAATGGCCGGGATCATCGTTCTACACACTTTTATCTCTGGCCAATGTGAGATGGTTATCATGTGGGGGGAGAGTGATTCCTATTGTTAGTCCAGACCAGCTGTAACTGGCGCCCGGCAAACCACAAATGTAAGGAGGGAATAGAGGGCAAGCTGACTCCGACGGGTATTGCTGAGCTGGGTGCCTCTCAAAGCAATCTGGAGAGGTGCAGCGTGCACACCGCAGGTTGTGCTAGGCTGCTCAGGAAGGTCCAACCCCTACAGCAGCGTGACTCCTATTGCAAACAACACCCACCAACCTCCCAGCAGTGCCTCTTGCCAGCCTCACAAAAAGCCTTTATGGATGGATGGGCTCTCAGGCAATTCTCGTCTTCTCCCCCAGGTAGATGTGTCCTCTTCCTCCTCCAGCGGCACGGGGTGGCATGAGGGCGAGGAAGGCTTTTTCTTTGAGGACCTAACACCACAAGCGTCCCTTGAATCAAAGCTCCTGAAGGAGGTGATAAAAGGTGACGAGTGCCGTATTTGGCAACGTTTCCCAACCCAACCTGGTAACTACTATAGTATATAATAGTACCCTGGTACTCTCATCGGTGTGTAGAGCAGCATAAAGAGAATACCTCCACGGCACCTTTGGAAGCAAATCACATCACTTCTATCTGACCACCCTTGAGTCCCTCTCACTGCCGGGCAGTCAACATTTCACCTTTGTTATTTCCTCCTGCTAAGGGAATAAGGAGGGGATAGGCTGCTGAGGTCAGTTCACCCTTCACTGACAAGAGGAAGTATTTTGCTGCCTCATAGAGTTTCAAGGCTCTTTCCTGCAACACCAGCTTAATCCTCACAAGGTTTGGGGAGACCCTGAAGGAAACTCAGGCCAGGTCTACACTAAAGGAGAAAGTCAAATTAAGCTATACAGCTCCAGCTACGTTAATTATGTAGCTGGAGTCAATGTACCTTAATTTGAGTTTCCCTGCAAATGCTCCTGTCAGCTTCCCTCACAGGAGCAGGAGTACCAGCCACCGACAGGGGCACCGTCTGAGTTTGATTTAGCTAGTCTTTACTAGACCCGCTAAATCGAACTCCAAGATATTGATCGTGGCAGCGTCAATCTTCCCCCAAGTGAAAACATGGCCTTAGGTTGGGTTACATCACATATAGAATTATGATGAAGCCAGAAAGTGACCGGATTGTTGCTGTACCCTGTGATACATACAGAACTGCTTAATGAAATGACAACCCTTGTTTTGAAGAGGAGCTAAAGGCCTTGACAAGAACTGTGGTTTCCACACAAGGCCTACAGCAGCCCAAGTAATGAGTCTATAACTCACTCCCTGAAATATTCTCCACAAGCACTGGTCAGAGGCCGCATTGGGCCAAATGCTGAATAAACTCAATAATCTCCCTACTAAATGCATTAAAGCTGCCCATCTCCAACCCTGATAGATCATGGTAGTTGTCCTTAAGCAATTAGTACTTAGACAATTGCTCAAACTGAGCAGAAACTAAGTGCTGGCACTGGGTAATTGGTTTACTCTAAGGAAGGGAAGAACTCGAAAAGAGGATGGAAGCACTGAATGCTGAAACAATGCTATTCACAATGGACTGTAAAGAACAGGCATTCATTTTTACTAGCTCATGTGCTACATCTCCCCCTAGGAACTGCACATAATTCCCAACACAGACAGCACTTCTTAGAACCGGGGGTAATCACAGAGGGAATAGAGCCCAGGACTGAACCATATGTAAGGATTAGAAAGACAGTGTTGGGCCTAGAAATCACCAAGACTGCCTGGCATTTCTCAGTAAAATACTATTAGGAGCAGCCATCAGGGCCTCGCTGCGCTGAAAGTATATACCTCTAGTGAGAGACAGCTCTCTGCACCAAAGAGCAGATGGTCTAACGAGACAAGGCAAAGGGTGGGAGAACGGGCATATTATCCCCATTTTAAAGTTGGGAAACTGAGGCCCAGGGAAACAGAGACTTACCTAAAGCCTGGCAGGGAGTCTGCAGCACAGACAGAAACTGAACCCAAATTTCATAAATCATAAGTCCCTCCCCTTCTGGTCAAGGCCCCGCCCCTTCTCCAAGCATGAAATCTCCCCTCCCACTCCCAAGGGCCCAGCATGGCTGTCGGCGCCCCTGCTCACAGTTAGTCACAGAGGTCAGAAAAATAAAGAACCGTCGTCTGCATTTGAAAATACTGAGCCCAATTAACCCAGGAAATGGTGCGGTCACTTTTCCCTGTGCACACTGGGTGTAAAACGTGAGCATCTTAGAATTCTCTACTCCCACTAATGGAAGTACAGTGCACCCTCTTGCACTAGTGAGTGCAACGTGCGAGGCCATCTGTACTAGTGAGTGCAACGTGCGAGGCCATCTGTACTAGTGAATGCAACGTGCAAGGCAGTCATGAACCAGCTGCTTTCTCTACCTGCATCACCAGGACACTATGTAATTACTCAACACTGGAATGAAGAGTCCCAGATTTGCCTAGAGCGGGTGGTGCTTGGATTGGTTTGACATCTAACACTTCAGGTTCAACTCTGCTCCTGTGCAGATACCAATGGGAGTTTGCACCAGCGTCAGTGAAGGCATACATTTCATCTTCACTCGCTCTTAGTAAGGCTGTCTTACCAAGCCGCAGCAAAGAGGTAAGGCTGTTCCCGTGTACACAAACACCCAACACATTTAATTGGATTACATATCTGATTAAATCAGAAAATGGAAAAATCTTTGGATGTGCAAAACCCCATGCTTACTACCTGAACTGGAGTTCAGGATGCACCTCGCTGCTAGCTGTAATACGGCAATTAGTTCCGGCAAAACGATATTTGCTTATAGACCTAATTAGAGATCAAGAAGAGTAGCTCACTTTTGATAATTACATGGTTGTGTCCCATCTATCAGCAACTGTTAAACTGTTGTTATATTAATGTAAAGCTTATAATCACGACTGTTCTAAATTGAATAAATGTTCTTGCCAATTCTCCAATGCAATTAATTTCCATAAAAGCCTGCAGGAAAAAAATTAAAATGATATACATCTCTGCAAAGGTTTCTTTTAAAACAAAGGTAAGTAAGACAGAATACATCTTTCCCCCTTCCCTTTGCATTTTTATGTTTACTGGAGCTAATGGCCAAACAATCATTAAAATGAGCCTAAAACTGACTAATTAAGAATAGTTATACCCAGACCTCATTTGCCATGTGCAGTGATTCATTATTCAAGACATTAATATTTTAAATGCCCCATTCCCAAGTCAGGGGAGACCACAGACAATAGTGCATGAGGTCAAGAGACGTGCTATTCCCTCCCAGTCATCTGCATATAAATCACACTCATCTGTTTTATTTCAGCATTTGCATTTCAGCAAGGAGAATTGATGATGCCGGTGCAGCGAAACCTTCCTCGCTCTTTCCTTCCAGGGGCTGAGGAACCGCATCCCGTCAATCTCCAAACCCTCCCCAGCTTGTATATAAAGTGGTTACATCACATTTTCCAGGTTGATGACATTGGCGAATCCCAGAAATTAAAGATGGAAATGGCCGATTAAACACAGATGCCTACAAACCCATGCCAATGGTGACAAGCTGTGACTATGGCTTGCCATGACAACTTTGCTAGTTTCACTGTTACTTCCTTTACCTCCTCTCCATCTGTTATTTTGCTTCACCTGTCCAACCTGCAGTCTATCAATTGGCTGATAGAGGGAGGCTGTCACTTCCTTCCTGCACAGTGGCTAGCACACTCTGGCCCTGATCCTTTTCTGAGTCATTTTGGTGCTACATGAGAACATAAAAATGGCCAGATTGGGTCAGACTAAAGTTCCGTCTAGCCCAGTATCTTCTCTTCCAACACGGCCCATGCCACATGCCCCAGAGGGAATGAACAGAACAGGGAAACATCAAGCGATCCCACCCCATCACCCATTCCCAGCTTCTGACACACAGAGGCTAGGGACACCATTCTTCCCATCCTGGCTAATAAGTATTGATGGACCTAACCTCCATTAATGTATGTATCTAGCTCTTTTTTGAACCCTGTTAAAGTCCTGGTCTTAATAACATCCTCTGGCAAGGAGTTCCACAGGTTGGCTGCGCGCTGCGTGAAGAAAAACTGCCTTTTGTTTGTTTTAAATCTGCTGCCTATTCATTTCATT
>JANRFK010000351.1:11507942-11519708 GCA_030068395.1 Apalone spinifera | reverse complement strand
ATATATGTATATATATATATATATATATATGTATATATATATAAAATCATGAGCTTTTTTAAGCAAAGCCCACTTCTTCAGATGAGACGATCTCGAGTATGGAAGACAGCTCTGTATTATATTGGCTTTTTTTTATATAGTAAGCTGAAACACAGCAGCAAAAAGACTCTTGGACCAAGGACTGTTTATTCATATTTATCCTCCGACTATGGCATTTGCATCACAGAAGACTCCGATTCTGCTGTACCATTTTGTTCTTCATAGTTCATTGTGGGAACACAACAAAAAAGAGGGCCATTAAAAAAAAACTTACTCTTGGAACTTTTCTAATCTTTGCAGCAAACAATTTAACAAAGGTTTTCATGTTTGCATCTATTGGGTTTTCATGCCCGGGCATTCAGCGCCTTCGCTTGATTGCGCTGGGAAACCAAACCGTTGCTGCTCAATCTCTCTGCAATGTTCCCCATCGTGCCGCCACTCAGAGAGCTATGAAAGCGCTGCGGAGGGCTGATAAAAATCAATCTGTTGAAATCAGCTCGACAATCTGATCTCACTCTTTTCTTTTTTAGCAAACCCAAACTGCCTGGTTATTACTTAGCAGGCCCGACCCAAAAAGAAATCCCCATCTGGACCACGCTCTTGGATAATACCTGCTGTATTGATATGTAGAGTGTTTGCTTTCACAGATTAAAAATTCATCTGTTACACTTGAGGTGTTCAAGCTGTGGAGCGTATTGCAAAGGCAGTTTGCAAAATGGCTGTGCTGATTTTTCTATTGGTGCGGGGAGTTACTCAGGTTGGCTGAGAGGCAGGGCAAATGGTTTGCTGCTTTAATCACCCCAGTGACATTTACAAAACTGATTCTCACAAATCACTTTTCTTTGTGCCCGCCGTTCCCATGGGGAGAGGTAAATGCAGATAGAATAAGATCATTTTACACCTACAGCTTGTTTTAAAAAGGGGAGGGGGATGTCCCACATCACACCCCCTCCAGAAAAACTCTTTCCCTCCTGGCCATTTCAGCCTCTTGTTTATGTGGCTTATAGCACCTGTTGGCCACTTAATAGCTGATGAGATTAATTAGCCTTTAATTATCATCAGTTACAGTCTGACTCTTTCTACTAGTAAATCCCGTCTTGTTGATCTAATAACAATTCTGGGTCCAGTCCACAATCCGTGAGCTTTGCCCTTTTCCTTAGCAGCATTCAGTGAAAGCAGGTTGTTCCATACAATATTCTAACAGTGCGCCAGATGGGTGGTTTTGCGTCCTTCATAAGAACATAAAAATGGCCATACTGGGTCAGACCAAAGAGCCGTCTAGCCCAGTACCCTGTCTGCCATCAGTGGCCAGTACCTGATGCCCCAGAGGGAGGAAACACAACAGGTAATTCTCACGAGATTCCTCTCCTGTCACCCATTTCCAGACAAACAGAGGCTAGGGACACCATTCCTACAAATCCTGGCTAATAGCCATTGATGGACTTAACCTCCTTGAATCTATCTAGTTCTTTTTTGAACCCTGTTAAAGTCCTAGTCTTTACAACTTCCTCTGGCAAGGAGTTCCACAGATTGACTGTATGCTGCATGTAGAAAAACTTCCTTTTGCTTGTTTTAAACCTGCTGCCTATTCATGGGAAGGGGATGTTTCCTGGCAGTGCGCACCCCTGTACACACAGTCAGTTATCACTCAGTGTATTCTGAGAGATTTGGAGATAGACCATCGCAAACCGGAGCAGAACGAGATCCACTGGCTAGCAGATGGACTCAGCACATTTTAAACTGGACACCAGAGGTACATTTTTAACACTGTTGGTGACTAATCAATGGACCAGATTACCCAGGGATGACTTGGAGTCTTTAAATCAGGATTGTGTGCATTGCTAAAAACATACGATAATGCTCTGGCTCAAATGCAATATAGAAGCTAGATGCAGGAGTTGCTGGGTGAAATTCCATGACCCGTGCTACTCCAGAGGTCAGGCTAGATAATCACAGTGGTACTTTCTTTGACCTTAAAATCTGTGCACCTATTAATCCTGCATTGTCTGACGCCAGGTCTACACTTAGGGAGATCTAATATACACAGCTGCAGCTATGGGAATAGCTGATGTGCCTTTCATTGATTTTCTGGGGTGGCCCCACATTGGGAGGCACCGTTGACTTCTATTACTCCTTATGACCCCGTAGAGTACTGAAATTGACTGGGATACCATCAGTGGTTGATTTAGCAGGTCCTTACAAGACCTACTAAATCAAACCCCTGGAGATCAATCTCCACAGCATGGGTCTCCTGTTAAGTGGAGACAAGACCCAAGGATTTGACAGGCTCTAACAGGGTTTTTTTTTTAACTCTAATATCAACAATTTCAGCCATATCAAAAATATACTTTTGGAGTTTATAGAAATTTCACAAAGCCTCACAGACAGTTCTCTAAAATCCCGTACAAGTCAATAGAGAATGGGATCTCTTCTAGAGAATATTTAAACTGACATACGTTATTTAATCAAAATTAAATCCCTTCTATAGTGTTCTCTTACATTACTTGTTTTAAAGAAAAATGCTTTTTTTCTACACCGTGCCAATGAAGGAAGTATCAGAGCCCTTTCTGAAAAACATAGGTTCTCTTTGTTCAGTTCAATACAGATTGGAGCTCTCTGGTCCAGCACCCTCAGGACCTGACCTGCTCCAAACCAGGAATTTTGGGGACCAAGAGAGGTCAAGACCAGCTCCCTGTCATCAAGATCTGCTCCTGCCTCCCCTCTCCCACCCCAGCTGCTGGGCTCTGCTTCAGTTCACAGAGCTCTGCTCCCGGCCTCCGGTCCTGTCCTCCTGGTTCCATTCTTGGCTGCTGACCCCTGACTGCCAGTTGCCAGGAGCCCCAGCCGCTCCGAATCCAGCCGCCGACTCAGGGCTCCACTCCTAGCTGCCAGCTTGCTCTCTGGTCTGGCAACATTCATTTCTGACCTTAAAATATTTGACCTTAAAAGATTGTGTGTGCTCCGCCTCAGAGCGCCCACCGAGTCCCCAACCATGCAGGACCAGAGTCCTGGACCAGAGAGGTTTCAACCTATCTAACTTTTCCATAAGGTGTACAATGGTCTAGACTGGTCTTTTCCTGCAAGAGGAGAGGGACTAAGTTTTATAACAAGATTAAAATGGGGCCAAACTGTAACATCCTTTACAGCCCCAGAAAGCAGAAAAAAAATGTAGCTTAACGCACCATGAAAATAGAAAATGTTCCAGCATGTGGACCCACCTGAGGCCCATGCCAAAATGTGGGTGGTGTCAGACCTGAATTCCAGGGTCAGCTTCCTCTGAAAACAATCATGGGAGCAGCTGGTAGCTGGAGGCGTAACCTGTTAAAAGCCAAGAAAACGACTGAAGCGAATCGCAGCTCATATTAGAAAACATGGATTAGGACCTGCCTTCTTAGGGATTTAAAAAAAAATTATTTATTTATGCTTTATTTTCTGGTGGCCGAAAAAGTCGGGTATACTGTGTTAGCTCTTCCAGAGAAGATCTTTTTACTTCTACAGCCCTGTATAGCACTTTGGGCCTTCTCTGAGCCAGGGCAGATAACAGTGTGACTTTCAAACTTTCCAGATAACTTTCCTTTAAGGAGTTTGATTTATCTAGTGTATCCTCCAAAGTTTCACCTCTCTTAAAAGCTACTTGTTTACAACATCAGACACAAAACTACAAAAATGTCACAGCACACCATCGCTGAAAAAAATCACATACTTTCCATTTTTCCCGTATAATTATAAAATGCATTGATTGTCATATAAATACTGTAATTACATGTCAGCGCATAATATAGGGAGCAGTATAAGCAAGTCATTGTCCATATAAAATTTTAGTTTGTATTGATTTCTTAGTGCTTTTTATGCAGCCGGCTGTAAAACGAGGCAAATATCGAGATGAGCTGATGTATCCCAGGAAGATCTCTGTGTATTCCTGGTTAAGAACCACTGAGATAATGTACATATGTCGAAAAGCACGAGACACCGTTGTTGCAAGCAAAACTAAGCGTGTGCAAATAGAACCCTGGGTGTTTGGCTTTCAGAATACAGGCAACACCACGCCGTGAGCAAAGGCAATCTCTGCTCTCTGGAGTAGCAGTAGGATATGTAGGCCCAGGGGATGCAATCCCTACTCTAGAAAAGCTTAGACATTCCATCCAGTATAGTCCCTGGGTTTGACTAAAGATATTAACTGGTTAACATACTACAAAGGCAATTTTCCCCACCTTTGACATTCGCATTTCACATCGATAGCTATGAATGGGCCACATGCAGCCTACTCAATTAGTTTCATTAAGAAGGGTCCTACAATTGACAGGTAACTGTTCTTTCTTTCTTTCTTTCTTTACCCACCCCATCTATCTATCTATCTATCTATCTATCTATCTCCACCCACCTCTTCTATCTATCTAATCTATCTATCTATCTAACTATACTCACCTACCTCTTCTATCTATCTATCTATCTATCTATCTATTTTTTGTATTCTGTATTTCCACTCCAAGTCATCAGATGAAATGGGTTTTACCCATGAAAGCTCATGATCCTTTTTACCTTTGTCAATCTCTACGTAGCCCCGGGACAACTCATTTTTAAAGTTACAGACTGACCCTCTGAGACTTCCTCCAGTACAGGATGCCAATGGATCTTACATAATCAACCCCCTACCCTGTAAAGATGTATACACAGACTTAACTTTACATAGTTTGAGCAATCCTAGAATAATAGAACACGAGAATTGGAGGGGACCTCAAGAGGTCATCAAGTCCCATCCCCTGCCCTCCCAGCAGGACAAAGTGTGTGGGTTACACAAGCACCATCTAGATCAACCCTGACAGATGTCTGTCTAACCTGCTCTTAAATAGCTCCAATGATGGAGATTCCACAATCTCCCTAGGCAATTTATTCCAGTGTTTAACCACCCTGATAGTGAGGAAGTTTTTCCTAATGTCCAACCTAAACCTCCCTTGCAATTTAAGCCCATTGCTTGTTGTCCTATCCTCAGAAGTCAAGGAGAACAATTTTCCTCCCTCCTCCTTGTAACAGCCTTTTAGGTACTTGAAAACTGCTATCATGTCCTCAGAAGTTTCATCTGAAGAAGTGGGTTGTGCCCACAAAAGTTCATGATGCCATCTACATGTTTTGTTAGTCTTTAAGGTGCTGCTAGACTATTCATCATGTCCCTTCTCAGTCTTCTGTTTTCCAAACTAAACAACCCCAATTTTTCCAGTCTTCCCTCATAGCTCATGTTTTCTAGCCCTTGAATCATTTTTGTTGCTCTTCTCTGGACTCTCTCCAATTTCTTCACCTCTTTTTTGAAATGTGGTGCCCGGAACTGGACACAAGACTCCGGCTGAGGCCTAACCAGCGCAGAGTAGAGCGGAAGAATGACTCCTTGTGTTCTGGCTCACAACACACCTGCTAATGCAGCCCAGAATCGTCTCATTGAAGTGAATAGGCCTAAATCTTAGAGGCTTGAGGTCCCGAGCCTGCCCTAGGATCAAGGCCTACAGGACTATCTGAAGATTCTTGTTCTCTTTCTCTGCTTATATCACAATGTGTACAAGGCCCGGGGCAGGGGAGGGTGTTCGGGGGACAACACCACTGTAGGCATTTGAACAGTCACCATTTTCCGCTCTTGTTTAAGCAAATGCGTCTCTATTAACTTCCCTGGAACTGTGGCTGCTTCTGCCAGGCCTGTCGGGGAGGCCCTGTGAAGCCATAAACATTCAAATCCAGGCCTTTAAAGCAGGGAGTTGTGTGCATGAATCCAACAAAATCATAAAGCTCCACTTTGAAATGCCACGGTTTATTACTAAGCTTTTTCCCCAACTGTCAGGCCTAAATTGGCTTAATTGTCGGAGATATATCCTTAGCCATTTCCCTTCGTGATTTATGGGATTAAGAGCCGTTTTCCTGCTGGCAGGCAACATTGTTTACCAGCCTCTCATCTCCAGCTCCCGTTTAATTTAGACATACGTGGTGAGTTGGCATTATGAAAATTGGATTGTTTCTTTATCTCTATTAAACAAAAGGTGATTTGATACCAAGTGTTAAAAATATTATTGCTGTGTGCCGCTGCCGGTCCATCAAATTCCCAGCATGCCCTCTGCCGCCCAGCGGGGAGTAATCCTCTGTTAAGATTCAGTGCTGGGGTAAACAAAAGAGGCGCCCAGCTTAGCAGCAGTTTGTCTTTCAATGTTCAGAACGCGCGTCTCTTTCACAGCTGCTCCCGAAACAAGGTGGAGGAGCTTAGCAAGGCGGCTGAGGCTTCTGCCTGCTAGATGGACGTGACAAGAGAGCATCCCTCCGGTCCCCGTTAGCAGTCGGAAGAGGTCAGGGAGAGAGTGAGCAGAAGGGACATGACAGAGCCTGGTTGAGCTGATATTAACAGGAGACAAGGCATAATCAAAAGACATAAGCCTGGAGCATGGCGAGCAATGGGGACGTGAACTCTGCGACCGCCTCACCACCAGCAAAGAGAGACAGGACATTGCAGTCCGGGAAAAGATGAAAATCAATCTTCTGGCGTGACATGCGATTGATTTGAACAGACGAATCTCTTCCTACCTCTCTCCCCTTTTCGTGTGGCTCTGAACATTGTCTGCCTTTGCTGGGGAGAGGGGCGATGAGAAATAGATAAATAGGCTGGCATTTGAAATCAACCACCCAAGCACGGACTGGGAGGGTTTGCTTAGGTGGGAAAGGGACTTGGCAGGCACGGATTCCAAATTAATTGGCAAATTCAGCGCTGACTCCCGTCTTTGTAGAGACAGTTGGCGCAGGTACACGGAGGCAGGCAGAAGGGGGTGAAGAAAGTTGTATGTATTGTACTCTTGGAGCCGGTGCCTCTCCCTCCAGCCCACGTCCTCGAGATATGAGTAACTGCCCACAAAGTCGACACTTGGGCCAGATCCCCAGCTGGTGTCAAGGGGCTCTGCTCTATTGATTTCAGAGGTGAACAGTAGTTGGAGGAAGGAAGGGACACATTACATTTCTAAAGCGCTGATCCAGTAGAGGTGGTAAGGATACTGTTATCTTTAAGTCATCACTACCCAATTCAGCAAAACCACTGCACGCCTGGAATAAAATTTTGCAAAGCTGCCTTGGTGATTTAGGATCCAGATCCTGATGGATATTTAGGCACCCAACTTGCATTGCAATCACTGGGTATTAGGAGTGTTGCATAAAAAAGCCGCCGCCTGAGCTTCCTTGATTTATATACATGGATTTTCTAAAGCTACACCAAACTGTAAGGTCTAAGGTTTTAAACTACAACTCATTGTGATCTTTGTCAAACTTTGTAATCTGTGTAATCAGAAATTTACTGTAAGCTACAACTTTGTAATCTTTTTAACACTCAGCCACCTGGCTTGTAACTTTCTCTAAATTGCATTCTCCCCTGGGTGAATGGAGAGAGAGTGTAAGTGCGAGATTGTGTTTAAGAAGACTGGGAACAATGGACCACATGTCAATGAGTCATCACACTCTGGGCATGCTCCCTGCTGGATCAAGGGAAGTCTGGGCATGCTCCCTGATGACGAGGTGAATGAGTCACAGGAGCCATTCAGACACTATGTAAAGAGAGGGAGCACATGTGAGACTCTCTCTTTTTCCTTCCCCTGCTCCTGAGAAGCTCCTCTCCAGTGTCTCTCCTCCTGACCAGCTTCCAACCATGATGAGCAGACAGTCCCTCCAGGATCCACATGCCTTGGCTCCTTCTGCAACCCATATGTCTGTGTAAGTGTGTGAGTGCCTGAGGGCAGGAATGAATGGGTGTGAATGAGTGAATGAATGGAGCGGTGTGTGCTTGCTTGTGTGTGTGTGTGTGTGTGTGTGTGTGTGTGAGAGAGAGAGAGAGAGAGCGTTCTATCTTCTTTAGTTTAAACCTTTGGTGGCTGCTTACTCCTCTTTGGTTTTACCTAGTGAAAATAAACCCTTACTAGTGTAACCCTGGGTGGTCTCCAATGAGAATATTTTTGGGGTAACAAGGAGTACCTTTGAGGATCTTGGCTTTAGGAGCCTGGGTCCCATTTTCAGAAGAGACTTGGGCTCTCCTTAGTCACCGGCACTTTGGAGAGGACAATATGATAGTCCACACAGAGAGCTAGCATGTGCTTTGATGGCCTGGGGTAGTGGGCCAGACTGGGAGGCTCATTTTCACAGGCTGCATAAATAAACCATGGGCCATGTCAGAGCCAAAGTCTCTTGGGTGCATCTACAATTGCAGCCAGGTTCATTTTTAGCATGCATTTAAATCCTATTGAATCCAGAGAGACTTATGCATGTTCTAGTGCTTTGGTGAGTTGGGATGAGATTATTCCTGTGCTTAAAACTGCACATGCTTCAGAGCGCGGCTGAATCACTGTCAGTGGGAGCATAAGGTGGCTCAGAGAATCCAACGGGTAAAACACCCGCATTTTGGTGTTGAGAAGAAGGTGTCAATTGCACCAATTTAAACTCCTCTGAGAGCCACTTACATTCACCTCTAGTTTGGGGCCAGGAGATCCAGGCATGACAGGGGGATGGTGCTGAGATGGACAAAACAAGCCGTTCAGCTTTCACTGGCAGACAGGAGGGAGATGAAGGCTGTTAAAAGTAAGCAAAATATTTAAATGTCAACCATCCAGAAGCATGAATATTCAGTCTCTCTCTTCCTGGGGGGTGCTGCTGAATTACATGGGTAAGCTTGTCATCCTCTTTCTCTCTCCAAGCACTGCATCAGTCATCAGCAGACGATGTATGTAGGACCTAACATGTCTAGCCATGTATTTATTATGAGACAACGTGTGTATAGTATGTATAGATTATTGGGAATTTCCACCATCAGTATGGGAGACTCTCAGAACCTCTATATGAGTACCTGAAGGAAGGAGGGAGAACAATTGTTCTCCTTGGTCTCTAAGGATGGGACAAGAATCAATGGGCTTAAATTGCAGCAAGGGAGGTTTAGGTTGGACATTAGGCAAAATTTCGTACTGGTCAGGGTGGTTAAACACTGGAATAAATTACCTAGGGGGGTTGTGGAATCTCCATCACTGGAGATATTTAAGAGCAGGTTGGACTGACATTTATCGGGGTGATCTAGATGGTGCTTGGTCCTGCCGTGAGGGCAGGGGACTGGACTTGATGACCTCTCGAGGTCCCTTCCAGTTCTTGTGTTCTGTGACTGTATCCCCTACTTCCTTCTGGAAAAGTATGATGGAAATCAATAGGGTGCAACAGGAATATAACCGATTTCTTTAAAAATCATTCTGAAATGCGATAGGGAGAGATGATCAGGTGGTGTAAAATGGCACGGTTCCATTCAATTCAATAAAGTTATGCCAGTTCAGACCAGCTGATGATCCCTTTCATAGACTTGAATTAGGAAAGAGATCTTTTCTATAGGGCTTTTTAAATAAAACCATCTGATAGCCATAGGCAGCAAAGGGATGGATGAGATTCTATAGGATGGTTTTTAAAATACAATAGAATGTGCCCCCATTCATGATTACATTTCCAAGGACTTTACCATGCAGTTTAGCAGAGTCAAGTGATATGTACATGTAAGTACCCATGAATAAGTGTAATTTGCACAGTTAATAGGATATAAGTGCATATATCATACAAAGTGTAGCAGATTGAAGGAAAAAGGGGGGAAAAAGTCTTGCCAGCTATTGGAAGAAGGGATGGGTGGGAAGTCTCTAGGGGGTGAGTTTCCTCATAGCGGAGTAATCTCCCCTGCAAAATTGTTGAGACTCTTTCACAAGACGCACTCAAGAGAAAATTGGATTTAAAGGTGAGCTGTAAAGGTTTTGTTGAAAATTTAAAATTCACTCGGAAGATCCCAAGAGAGGGAAACAGTCCATCGCTGCTGTTTAAATATGAGATTAATGCTGGATTTTAGCAAATCTGAGACAGTCACCAGCTCTTTAAGCTCCTGAAGCATTTCATCGGCAGCTGTCTTTTTCCCTCCGCTGGAGAGAGGGACATTTTACAGCCACCGGAACTGAAGCATGCAAGAGCTTCCTCGGGGTTTACACCCCCATAAGGTTCAACCCAAAGGACAAAAGGAAATTGAGACACTTTTCATGCTTCAGATCTGCTCTTGGCTTCTTGGACGAAACTCAAATCAGGGTTCAAATGGGATTAAAGTGGAGCATGGGCCTTTGACAAGGCCATCAACTCAGAGGGGATTTCATCCAGCTCAAAGTTTACCTCAGTGTGACATGATATCGGTCATTAACCATAGCCACTTGAAGAAGAGGGCGGCCAAAGTTAGCCCCGGAACAACCTGCTCTGATAATTGATCAGTTCAGCTTGAGCTATGAGCACCCAAATGCCTAGAACAGTATTTCTCAACCTTTTTTTATAAAGTGCCCCCTTTAAAAAAAAAAAAAGTATTCCCAGTACCTACAGTTTTCAGACACCATTCTTTTTTCTGCCATTGCAACACATTTGTTTAAACAACTTAACTGTGGTCAAGTAGGTGATGAAATGTTTAGGTGTAAAAAATATAAAATAATAAAGCGCTGTAAAACTTAAAACAAAAATTCAGTTTTCTCCAAATTTCAGTTGTGTTGACATACACCCCAGACTTCTCTCTAATACCCCTAAGGGTACGTCTAGACTACAGGCTTTTTTCGACAGAGGCTTTGTCGACAGATACTGTCGACAAAGCCTCTGTCGAAAAAGAGCGTCTAGACTACAGCCAGTTCTGTCGACAAAGCAAGCTGCTTTTTCAACTGAGAGTCTAGATGCAATAGCAGTGGCTGCAATAGCATCTTTTTTCGACATAACTTTGTCGACAAAAGGCGTTATTCCTCATAGAATGAGGTTTACCGCTGTCAACAAATCTGCCACGTTCTGTTGACGTTATGTCAACAGAACTCGGCGGTAGTGTAGACGCAGGTATAGTTTTGTCGACAAAAGGCCACTTTTGCCGACAAAACCCTGTAGTCTAGACACATCTTAAGGGTACTTGTACCACTGGTTGAGAAACACTGGCCTAGAATATCAGCCCTCGCCTATCTGGTGTGGCTTGTCTCATGCAAAGCTCGTCTGTGTAAAACTTTACTATACTACAATGACTGCCAATACTTAGTAAGTCTTAGTAAGACAGCAGCATCCCATATTCACTGTGGAAGGGCCTCGGCCATGCTGCTGACGAAATCCCATAACAGTGACCTGCCTTTGTGTGTAGACCTCTTCAGCCACCCACCCGCTCGCCTATGTCCTACATGCCTTTTGTGTCATTTAGGCCACCACAAAACGTGACCGTGGAATCTGCTTGGCGCAAGAAGTGGTCGGTGATGCCGACAGCTAAGTGTTCTCTTGTCCCCGACCTGTCCCCCGAGATTTTAATCTGCCAAGGCATCTGACACCGTTTTGAATCGGACCGGACAACTGTGTGGCCAGTCTCGGCCGTTATTGTAATGAATGACCCCCAATCCGCCGGCATTCAACTTCACGCGACGCTGCATATCCCTAACAAGGGCCCACTGACTTGCTTTGATGGTGGGTTGCCAGCTCTCTACCGGCCCCATGAAGAGGAGATAAACTGAGAGAGCTCACAGCCAAACTCACACCCTGTGTCTGAATGTTAAATAGCCGATTCAGCTAGGGAAATAATAAATTCCCCACCGCAGAATTCTAATCAGCTCCAGATGCAGTGGCACATCAGACAGATAAGCTTCCAAAATACAGTTCTTACTATCTCTCTTTAGATCCCTTCATCTTTATCCATCCACCCTTCTGACA
>JANRFK010000351.1:11483884-11499271 GCA_030068395.1 Apalone spinifera | reverse complement strand
GGTTTTGACAATCCCAACTAGCTGGGATAATTTAGTTGGGATTGGATCTGCTTTGGGCAGGGGGCTGGACTTGATGACTCCTGAGGTGTCTTCCAACCCTACGATTCTATGATTCTAAGAGAAGCCCATGCTCTCTGAGGTTCAGAAATAGTTTGTGGAACTGCTGTTTTCAATACAACTTTTACTAATTAACCAGCAATGAAGTACACACTTTTTCATGGCACTGATAACGACCCTCTTGACACGTGTTCCTGGTGCTCCATCCCTAAAACTGGCCCACTTCCTATAAAGAGATGTCCTCTTACATCATGCTGGTCAGAAAATGGAATTTCCATTCCTCAGGAAATGCTGACATTTTCAATTTTGTTCTTGTCTCTAGTTAGAACAAAAAGTCAAAATTTCCCGTGGTCGCTAAATTCTGATCAATCTTGATTTGGAATTCTCAAAACATTCTGGTTTGACGTCTCAAATAGCACGGCCTAAATACAATTGATCAAACCAGGAAAGTCAATACAAAAGTTTACCTTATCAGAATGAAGCATTTCAACATTATCAAAATGCAATGAGAAAGCAGAAATGATTCAGTTTGACATTTATTTTCCCCTCCAAAAATGTCAGAATCAACATGTTCCCATGACACGTTTAGATTTTTTTTAAATGCCTAGTTCTACTGTGTCTAAACTAAATAGACACACAGTGGAGTCTGCAGTTGAAGAATGGAACAACCAGTATGAGAGAGGTAATGGTCAGAGTTGAGATTTTTCAACTTACTTACTCTTAGGCCTAATTAGGTGCTAAATGAGGACTGTCCAAGAATACCCTAAATGGGGTTCTCGCCTTTCCTCATGAGAGTAAATTTTGAGGGTTCCTCCTACTCAGCAGCAAAAGTACTTTTTATTGCTGTTCTTACCCATCTTGCAATCGGGGGAAGATTGTGCTAGGTCAGCTCTTCTCTTCGGAAAAGGCCAGAGGCTGTAGGAAGTTGTGTTACTGACCTTTTCCCAAGTATGATCGAAGGACTGGACACATAACACTGAGAGCAGCAACTCTGGACCCTGATTCTGTCCATGTGTGATCATTAAATATCTCATGGCACTAACAGGGTAAGTCAAGGTATGCATCTCACAGCCCTCGCTAATTTCAGTTTGGCTTTTTATGTTCGAGCTCTGCAAAATTCACCAATGCAATTCCAGATAAAATTCTCTTTCTTCAGCTGTTATGTAGCAGGGCTGTGTGCTGATAGGCCATTATGATCATCTACTACACAACTACTGCACGTCAGTATGGTTAATGAAGTAATGCAAAATTTGTAAAAATCTTTGGAAATCTTCAATCTTTATTTTTAATAGAGCTGCTTAGGAGGTGTTTTCCCTCCCCCCAAAAACCTAGGATGGGCATGACTTTTTTTTTCATTTTCACTAACATTTTTGGTGGGTTTCATTGAAAAACTCAATACATTTAATAGAACATTGACATTTCCTGGAGAGATTTCTATTACGATGAAAATCCATGTCTCATCTAAAATTATTTTAAAAATATTTTTGACAAGTTCTAATGATAAAGATAAAATCCTCCTCTGGTGTAAATCTCCATAACTCTGTAGATGTCCTAGGAGAGAAAATTACGTATGTCCTTCAAAATCAGTCATAGGTAATACATAGTAACTTCTGCTGGCACTTTGCACAGATATGAAGTTCAGTAGACCTATATTGATTTACATCAATTAAAGACCTGACTTCAGATATTCTTTATTGAACAACTGAATTGTACCAACAAGGAAAGTCCCACAGAACCTAAAACATTTTATTACGATGGACTAGTCTGAAAAAATAAATATAAAAACAACCATGATTTAATCACACAAGTAAATATTTGTTTTTAATGTGCATATCCAGAAAAGCAGAATATATGAAACAAATAATTCAGGACTGTAGGCATAATGATAAAAGAATTTTTATAGAAAAAGATGGATATTTATTATTGATGCTCGAGGATACTGTGTTATCTGAGAGGTATAGGCTTCTTTTCCCTTTTCATGCAATGGAGATATATATTACTTATTTATTCCAAGCTGTTTGACACACGAATCATTCACTGGGAAGTGATTAAAATGCTTTGACATCACAAAGTCCAACCATGTGGCAGAAGAAAATTGGGGGCTTTTACCCAAACACTGGTAGAAGCATGAGGAGATGTAAATATTAGGAGACTTCTCATATTTTTCAAGTAATGAGGAAGGACTATTGTAACTCACCACTTAGAATCATAGAACACTAGAACTGGAAGGGAACTTGAGAGGTCATCGAGTCCAGTCCCCTGCCCTCACGGCAGGATCCAGTACCATCTAGACCATCCCTGATAGATGCCTATCTAACCTGCTCATAAATATGAAAAAATGTAAAATGTTGAAAAGAGAATAAATTAGAAGTGTAAAGGGCAATTTAAAAAGTTCATAAGAGTTTGTCTACACTGGGAAATGTAGAAAATTTATCTTAGGCCTTGTTTATACTTACTGGAGGATCAATGCTCCAGCAATTAATATTTCGGGGTTCGATTTAGCAGGTCTAGTAAAGACCTGATCAATCAAATGCCTAGGGTGTTCCCATAATCCACAGTACTCTTTGCAAGCAGTAAGGGAAATTGATGGGAGCATTCCTCTCCTTGACCTCTCATTGTAGGGCTGCCCCTGAAAATCGATGTAAGGTACATCGACTGCGACTACACAATTGTCATAGAAGGAATTGTGTATCTTACATCAATTTTCTCTGTAGACCTGGCCTAATAACTAATACTATGAATTTAAAGTGGATTAGTTAAACCCCATTAAATCCCTGTGTGGACACTCTAATTCAGAATTAAAGTGCCCTTAATTCAGTTTACCTTAATTGACTTTGTAAATTAATTAAACTAATCCAAATTAAGGGCACTTTAATTCCAAATAAGTGTGTTCACATATGGATTTAATATTCCAGTGTTTAACCACTTTGACAGTTAGGAAGTTTTTCCAAATGTACAATCTCAACGTCCCTTGCTGCAATTTAAGCCCATTGTTTCTGGTCCTATCGTCAGTGATTAATGACGACACGTTTTCTCCCTCCTCCTTGTAACACAACATCCTTTTAGGTACTTGATAGCTGCTATCACATGCAGCACATGCTTACGTGCCATCTTGGATAAAGATATTTCCTCAAATCAGAGTGAGAGCTTATTGGGAATTTTTCAATGCAATATGTTGGTACTGGAAAATTCCAGTTCATCCAAATGGAAGCTTCTTGTGAGAACACATTGATTTTGAGGAACTTCAAATGGGATTTAAGCACTTCAGAGCCTAAATCCCATCCCTTTTGAAAAGGACCAGTAGCCTTTGCAACTCTGGGTTAAATGATGGTACCCTCACTGCAGATAGTCCCTTATTCCAGATATAATCATCTCCTCTTCAGTCTTCAATAGGGCTTGGTGTAAAGTCTGATTCCATGTGAACAAGCATATCACCGTCTGTTCTATTTGATTAATCACTTGGGAATCAATTACACTACTTGCCCCATCAGGCCCAACTCAGCATGTGTAAGGATGACAGAACCAGGACTGGAGGAGTTGTCATATTCTAAGCACTTCACAAACGTTGCCTAATTAGGGACACAGTCACGTCTAAGAGTTGTTCCTATCCCTGTAATAGTACCCAGAGACATACTGTGATTTGAGAAGGGTTCTTTTCCACTGTCTCCCATGAGACAGTATTGTGTAGGGTTTTCACAAGTGCTATTATCCTCTGTGCTGTTTAGCCCTTGGTGAAATCGGTGGGCATCGGTTATGCCACACCAGCAGGGGGAAGTGGTGGAAAGTTAGATTATGAAGAAGCTAACAGCAGATGGGAAAATGTAGTCAGCCATTTACTATTGATCCAATTTTGCCCTCGATATTTCTAACCAAGGAAATTTCCAATGTGGAGAATCTTATATTGAGCTCTCCATCCACTTACTTAATCACATTTCTTTCCATAACCCATTTATATTGAAGACTCTGCCTCTATCGAACATAACTTAATGGCATTATATTCTGAGGCACAAGCACAGCTGAAATATTAACTTTATTAGTTCCCTGACTCTACCTGTCAGGAGTTCTGGCTGCAGCCTGACAGAAGGTAGACACATATGGGCAAAAGAGGTTAAAAACAAACCAGGTTTGGAAGAAGTTACAGAAAGCAGAAATGCTCCCATAGGTCAGATAAAACCAGATCTTGCTTGTCGGGGGAATGGCTGGTTTTATACAGGCTTCCCCAACACCATAGAAAGAAACACACACACCCACTCAAACAAAGCACAGTACATGTGACCTGTAGATAGAAATTGCAATTCTAGACTGGAAAAGAAAGCAGAATGGACCTGGCTGGCCCTTACTAAAAATATCTGGAGCTAATGTAATTTTTTTGCAACCTTGTGACAAGCTGATCAAAAATGGTGTGTTTGTGAAATGATTATAAAAGGACCCATGGGGTGCCAAGCAATCCTGCAGTGCCTGTGTCTAATCAGATTAATTTTCTGGCTATAAGGCATCCATCTTGTAATCTGGACTCTTCCTGGTTTTACATCAACGTAACAATAGGAAAGTCACTAGAGTTACTCCTGATTTAAATGAGACTAGAATCATGTCCTCTTATTCTGTGAGCTTTCTCTTTTGCCATAATTGCTGACCCTCAAACTGACCTCTGCTTTACATCAACATTTTCAATACAAGAGAGATGCGTATTCAGTACCTGTGTGTTAAACTGACCAGTGCCCACAAGAGGACAAAGTGGCACTGTCCAAGGTCCTGAAAATCTTGATCATCTGAAATTCAGACATGCTGTAGGCTCGTATGTCATTTTACTGGGACTCCTTAGGAAACAGATAAGGTTGCACACTGGGTCAGAGAAATGCTTCTTTTGTAGCATGTACTAAGATCTATGAACAATACAATCATTTAAATAAAAAGAGCCATTGTAAACTCTCTGTTTGTTTTGTTGAGAGAACTGGCTTCTGCTGGTATTCCACAATGCCTACCCTGCTGGCTCTGCTCAGTGTTTTGTGATCTCTGCTGCTCTGCAGGCCTGCACCCTTCCCCTTTTAAAGCTCCTGGAAGTGTCTGACAGCTGAGTGAGCTGCTCTTCTGGGGGAAAAAACAAGAGCAAAACATTGGATTACTCCTGTTCTGCCCTGCTAGGAGCCCAGCGGCAGGCAGGCTGCTGCTGCAGGTGGAGGGCTGGAGAGGCTGCTTTGACATTCCTCAGCACGGAGCGCTCCCAGAGCTAAGAGAATCCCAAAAAGTGCAGGGATCAGCTCTGATTTCCCACCGCACTGCCCTGTAGGATGCTTCCCCATAATACATTGCACTGTTTGTCACCAGGGAGCTAGCCGTGTGGCCATGAACTGTCGACAGTGGGAGGCAGAAAAACCAGTTTGAGCGGTTTGCACTTTGAGTGACATTTCGCATGTCGACAGCACTTTTGTTGCCAAACCTTCCCAGTGTTGCCAGAGCCTTAGCCACCCACCGGCAGCTCTTTGGAAAAGCTGGCTTGCAATGAAATTCTAGAGATGTTCTCTTCCCCCACTCCTCCCCTCCCCGTTAAATTACAATTCATGCTAATTCGTTTCATTTATATCCGTGCACAATGCATTTTTCCACTCATTCTCTGAAAATGATTAAATGTGAGAGCTGAATTTTGAAACCCAACCAGGGGCTCTCAGAACGGCCGTGTCTTTATTTGCCAGCAACGTTCCCACCAATTTCCAGCAGAGATCTGAGCAGCCAGATGTCTGAATCCAGTACTGGCTCTTCTCTCAAACCATTCTGCCGTGAAGAGCCTCACAGGGATTTGGTAATCCCCCTTGACTAATTCTTCCACTGCAAACCTTTCAAAAGGACACCTGCAGTTACACTGATGGGGTAGGGGGACAATCAACATGGCTTCATTAAAGTGAAGGAGAAAGAACTTCCACCATCTGAAAAGAGAGACATTCAAATACTAATTCAATAAGAGCTCACCACTGAAAACAATGCATGGCCCATGCAGCTCCACTGAAACAGAGGCCCCAACTTCATGGCCTAGAGTCACACTCGTAGGGTGCAATGCAGCCCTGTGTGGAGGAGCAAGAACAAGGCTACAAACCTTCTTTACATCCACAAAATCAGGCTAAATGGAGATGAAAGAGGCACCTAGAACTTGTGTCCACTCTCTATCCATGGTTATCTTTCACCCATAAACACAGCTCCGGCTTTAAACCATCATTTTCTGAGAAAGCGCCCGACTTTGGATTTCTAACATCAGTTCTATCCTTTGTTCAGCCCTGTTGCAACTGGCTGAATATTTTTAGATATTTTTAGGATTTTTATTTTTAGCAATATGCAATATTTGGATCCAGATCTGCCGGATCTTGAGCACTTCCTTGGTCCTTCTCATAGGACCAGAGAGCAGTACCCGAAGTCCGGAGATGCAAACAATTTGATGTTTATTGGGATTAGCTTCCAGAAAGCATGGGTCCAGCTGCCTTTCCTTTTTCCTTTGGTGAGCCCCCTACTTCCCCCCTCACTTCCTGTTTGTCCGTAATCAATATAGCAATATTCCTTAGCCAATCATTCTACAGAAAAAACTTAAAAAACAACAAATATTCTAGTAGCACTTTAAAGACTAACAAAACATGTAGATGGTATCATGAGCTTCTGTGGGCACAACCCTCTTCTTCAGATGACTGGAGTTTTGGAAGTCCAAACATCTGAAGAAGTAGGTTGTGCCCATGAAACCTCGTCATACCATCTACATGTTTTGTTAGTCTGTAAGGCGCTACTAAAATATTTGTTGTTTTTTAAGTTTTTCCTGTTACAGACTAACTGAGCTACCCCTCTGAAGCTATTCTACAGAAATTTAACTAACCAACCCTAGCACAGTGTAGCATGATTATCTTACCAATTATAGCCCACCACCTTCATTGGTCTACACCCCACAAAATTAATTGTACAGGAGACAGAAACAATCAAAGAACCAGACAGACCCAGACAGATAAACAATAGAGAGATGGGGAACTGGCCCTGGCCAGACGGAAAGTTATCGGCCTACGTTTCTAAGCTTTTCCCTTTATCGGTAGATAACAGCCCCAAATCGTTGGAATGTGCCTTGTTTCAATATGAATGCTTTGCACTTGTTTGAAATGTGCCAATGGCCTTAAGAACAAGGCCTCAGAGAGAGAAAGTTTGTCCTTAAATAGGCCTTTACAAGCAGGCCTGAATATCTATGTCCTAACAAGGGATAACATCAACTCCCACTGAGTTCAGTAAGAAAACACAGTCCTTGCCATATCCAAGAGACCAGCAGTAGATTTTGGAACAGAACCCAAGTCTCTGGGCATTTAGTCCTACTCCTTCACCATAATACTAGCAAAGGGACTGAAAGTTATTTGCCGGTGGAAGAGATCCCCGCAGACACATTCCATTTTGAAAGGTCGAGTGGTATTGATGAACTGGTATAATTACTCCCCTCTTCCATGCAGGGAAGACGCCAGAGAAGTTACAAGACTTGACACGAGGTATATAAGCTTTGCCTTGCAGCCAGCACACCGTCTAACTCCTCTGCTGTGGCGCGGAGGCAAGCTAATGAGAAAACTCCTGAGGTTTTTCTAAAAGTCACTGAAAGGAAATAGAGGACACACATCAGGGCTGGATTATTTATTGGAAACAAATAGCTAAATGACCTTGGGCCGGAAGCCCGAGCCCCTCATCGGCCTAACGTCACATAGTATTACTTCTTGCCCAGACATGTGCTCACTGGGCATTTAAACACTGCCACATTAGCTTACATTTGCTTTCGTGTTGTCTTTTCTCCTTTTTTTCCCCCCCATACCGGAGAAAGGGAATTGGAACTGGTTACTGTGTAGCTGTGGTGAAATCTACCAGGCGAACGCAAATCAACCAGGTGAACCGGAATGTGGAGAGTGTCCCACAGAGGGCAATGAAAGTGATGAGGGGGCTGGAGCATGTGACTTACAAGGAAAGGCTGAGGGATTTGGCTTATTTAGTCTGCAGAAGAGAAGAATGAGGGAGGATTTGATAGCAGCCTTCAACTCCCTGTAGGGGGGTTCCAAAGAGGCTGGAGAGAGGCTGCTCTCAGTGGTAACAGATGGCAGAACAAGAAGCAGTGGTCTCAAGTTGCAGTGGGGAATGTCTAGGTTGGAGATTAGGAAAAACTATTTCTCTAAGAGGGTGGTGAAGCACTGGGATGGGTTACCTAGAGAGGTGGTGGAATCTCCATCCCTGGCTGGGACGATTTAGTTGGGATTGGTCCGGCTTGGGTAGGTGGCTGGACTCAGCGACTCCTGTGGTCTCTTCCATCCCTAGGATTCTATGAAGCAAAAATGGGCCGCTGTGCTGCCTAAAGAGAGTGTGAGGATTCAAAAGAGATTTCAGGCTCAGACAGCAAAGCAAGAGCCTGACAACCTTATGAAAAGGTCAGTCTGCAGGGATGACTTCTCCTGCCTGCCTGGTTTCCTCATGACTGGCAATGATGCTGCTTCTTCTCAGAGAATTTGCACTGTCTCACCCCTGGCTTGGTGGCAGGCACTTGCTCACGCTCTGATTCTGAACGGCCTTTTTCTGCATAAAAATGGTTGCTTCTGGGCAGGTGGGAGCATCGCTTTGATGACGTTAGCCCAGATACGAAAGAGATTAATGGGAGTGAAACGGCGACGGGGACCCGCTGGGGGGCCGAGACTCGAACATGCTCGGTGAGTACATTCAACAAGAGGGGATGCAGTAAACAGGCAATTAACATTCCTTTTGGCAAATCTGCACCTGTGAGCTGAAATGAGAAAAGAAGAACCATAACACAGGAAACCAGAAGCTTTTAAAGGAGGCCAGACACGAAACGGACCCATCACCGACTCCTGGTCCTGCCTTTATCAAATTCCTAGCTGCATGTCACCAGCCAACAGGGTTATTATTTATGAAGGGCTGCACCTGTGTGTGATGGTTTGCAAAAGAAAGAGGAGTAAAATAAAAAGTGTGGAATAAAACTCTGCTCTCCGCACGCAGCATCTTCATTTAACTCTTCTGATTCTCTCAGACTTTTCCCCCTGAGTGCTTCATTAAATAAATACCCTGATGAAATTAGTACAGTTAAGACATAGCAGCTGCTCTGTCTGGTAGTATTTCAGAGACTGATTTTAAGACTGGCTGAACACACACAAATCCCATTGACCTCAGCTACAGTTGTGGGTACTTGGCCGTTCTGGGGAAAAACAAACAGGCCCTTGCTTGTGAGCACTATGTAGTGAAAAGTACATAGCCTAAAAGGAAGCAAGTGGACTTTGTGCATAGATACCAAATTAATGGCTTGTCTACACTGCCATTTGCAGAGTTTGTAAAAACTTACAGACTTGGGTTTTTTACAGTGGCAGCACTTTAATGTCAGCTGTGTAGACATATCCTCGGAAGGCTGAGCTTCACTACGGGGAATATTGACACTGCCATGATCAATCTTCTGGATCATGATCAATCTTCCGGAGTTTGATTTAGCAGATCTAGTAGAGACCTACTAAATCAAACTCAGAGGGTGCTTCCATCAGGGCAGGTATTCCTTTTCCTAGGAGGAGTAAGAGAAGCTGATGGGAGCATTTGCTCCCAAATGGCCTCCCGCTGTGGGGACAGCAGGGAAACTTGAATGAAGGTATACTGACTACATCTATCTAATTTACTTAGCTGGAATTGCATATCTTAATTTGACCATCCCCTGTGGTGTAGAAGGCTCACTTAGAAGATCAGGGATCTATTCTTAGTTTCTACTGCTGGGTGCCTATGGGCAAGACACTTCTACAGTTGGTTCTTCAGTTTCCTCATCTATACCATGGGGAGAGCAATACCTCCTTTGGAAAGTGCTTTGAGACCTACTGAGGAAGAACACTATCATAAACACTAAGCATCATTATTTACTATGCCAGTGGGAAGACTCCTGTTGACTCAAGTTTCCAATCACGTCATAGTAATCATAGTAATTTAAAACAAAGAAAATACTAGTATAAATTTGGAGAGGTCTCAAACTCTAAGCCTCCGGGCTTCTGGTCAGCACTGCTCCTGGTTTTATTGCAAGGATCCCTCGTAGTAAATCAATAAAGGAATAAAAGTAGGCAGTCGGAACCTAGCAAGTCTGGCCAAAGAACTGTCTTCAATCAGGTTGTGTCTCAAAGTTGGCCAAAAGGCCTTTACATGAATCTGCTGCATCCTCTTTTGGCCTCTCACTCAGACAAAAGGATACAAATTAAATGACTTGCAGCAAGTCTGGCTGGTTTTCCCCCCACTCACCAACTGCCTCAGTCCAATTTTTTTGAGCCTGACGTACCAAATTCTCAATGCCAGCTGAATTGTAGAGGTTCTTGTGTCCCGCAATAGCATTAGATTGATTTTCTGATTGCACAACCGAACTAGTGGGGGGAAGCATTGATTTGATTTGTCCTGAAGCTTCTGGAAAAGCCTGGAATCTAAGAGCCTGCTCTTTTTATTTATTTATTTGCTTGGCCTGCTCCTCTGGAATAAAAAGTGGTGTGGACCGCCAGCTGATGCAATCAAAGTCCCTATTGCTTAGAGGCCTGTTGCAATGCTTAAGCTAATCAGCTGTGTCAAAGAAAAACATGTTTCATTAGCTCCCCAGGCCCTTGTGAGAAAACAAATTTGCACAACCAGAAAATGGCAGCGAAAATGACCAAGAAAAGGAAAGAGAGAGACGACGGCCATTTGGAAAAACAAAAATATCAATTTAGGCACTGGTCAGTGTTCCCTGGAAGCCGTGCGTTTGTTTGGCTACTCAGGAGAGATTCAAATGCCACCCAGCTGATTGGCAGAGTGCTCCCTGATCGGGTTTTTGTTTCTAGTGGTGGTACACATTCACACTTGCTTGGGTGCACATACAATTATTCCACACATGAATGGAAAAAATTAGAGGGCACACTGATCCTGGTGGATTTTTTTCAAGAAAAAAATGGGTTTTCACTGGAAAATGAACCCATTAGACTTCCATAGGTTCCTCCTCCTCATTTAATTTTTCATTCAAAAACCAGCCACCTGGAATCATTGGACCAACAGACTTGTTTCATGGGTTTAAACTGATTTCAGAAGTAGAAGTCAAGAATTTCCCACAGGGTTTAAGAGTGGAATAGCAAGAGATGGGGCAGGGCAGGAGTGAGGGCCATTGGGAGAGTCGTGCAGAGAAAAGGACTCTGCATCTTTAAAAGCTTCCAATGTGGATGTTTGTTGAAATGTTGCAAAGAAAGTACAGGTCTCAGCTGTGGTAGCTTCATATCAGTCGCTGCCCCCTTTAAGCCAAGCAGAGGGGTGGGGAGTGGCATGGCATCTTTCTGCCCTGAATTGTAGGGATTAGTTCTTGCCACCACTAACAAAGAGAATGGGACTGAATCCTAAGAGGTCCTTTGAATGCTGCAACTGAATGATTTATTATTCCGTTAAAGCCTCTAAAGAGGGAAACAAGACCTCGTTGTCAACTCTGATTTATATTCTCTCATTTCGCAATTCAATGAGCGGGCCAGGTGGGCCTTGCTAGAAACGGCTTATGGATTTTGCCCAATGAGAAATAATTGTATTTGTATTCAAAGTTTATTTTCTTTCCTCTCTCTTTTTGGATCTTTTCCTTGTTTTCTTTTCTGGCTTCCTTCTCACAGATCAAACTAAAAGGCTGGAACAGGCAGAGTTGTTGACTCAAGTCCCACAACTTGAACTCGAATCTGACTTAAGTCGCCTAGGTGACTCGACTTGAGACTCGACTCGGGTTCATTGTTTGTGATTTGAGATTCGATTTGAGACTTGCTAATTTTGTTAAATTGACTTAGTGAAAAAATTGTCCGAAAATGCCAAAACTGATGGCTTGTACAAAGTGGCTTGACATTTTTTAAATTAAGACTTAAGACTCGACTTGGGACTTGACTGGAAAGTGACTTTAGGGACTTGAGACTCGATTTGAGACTTGAACTGTAGTGACTTGAGACTCGACTTGGACTTGACAATGACGACTTGAAGACAACACTGGAAGCAGGACACTTGCTACTTTGGCCATTTTTTTTGTTTCTCAGTGGTGCGGCAACAGCTAGCAAGTTATTTTACACTTAGCCTCTCCATGATGCCAATTGCCATAGAGCAGCGCTACTCAACATGTGGCCCCTGGCCCATTTGTTCGGGACCCGCAGTGCGGTTTGGGTTTACAGTACAGTTTGGGTTGATACGTGTTTTAGTAGTTACATTCTTGGACTGTTGTGAAGCCAAAACAAAAAAGCAGTCAATATAATGGTCTTCTGTTGATACGTGTTTTAGTAGTTCAATTCCTGGATTGTCACTGCTCATTAAAAGTGCTGTCATATGGGTGGAAATCGGATAAATATTCCATGTTATTAATATCAACAGAACTGACTTAAATGGGGCCTGCATGGTGTGTAGTCTTGCCTTAATCTTTGTATTTATGCCCATCAGTGTGAAAGAAGCTATTTGCATATATTTGCCTATATTTGCATGTATATGCAACCACGCTTAAGTTGTGGCCCTTGGCATGTGCTGTGAGTATCCTTGTGACCCCCGGGGCTTCCAAAGTTGAGTAAGCCTGCCATAGAGGGACAAACCTTGCCATTGATGCTATCCCATGGCCCCACTGACGTTAATGAGAATTTTGCCATTGATCCGGTGGGCGGGCATGTCATGCTGGGTATTTAGGTTTGGAAGTGAAAAAACAGGTTTTGGAAACAGATATCGCTTGCTTAAAATGCACATTTCTATTCTTTCTGGGTTTCATGTTGGGGTGTAAAGGCCCCATTAACACTTTCAAAAACAATGTCTTTTCTTTTTCATTTTCATGAAAAACCTGCAAAAATATCAGTAAGATGGACTTCCCCCCCAAAAAAAAACACTTTCTATTTTCTGACATTCAGTGTTCTTTGTCCCTGTCCTCTCTTCAAGAGGGGGTGGGGGGAGCACACAGTTAATTACAGAGCAGTCGTTAATCATGACATGTTCATTAAGTCTCTCTTAAATCTCTTTCAGGGTGAAATTCTATTTTAAGGGCTTGAGGCATGGGCATTGTGCTTGTCTTTGCAGGTTCATGAAGTTCACCTGCAGTAAAAACACAGGCCTCCTTGTTGTTTTTTTGCAGATACAGATTAATCCAGCTTCCCCCTGCAACTTTTCACCCTCTGTGTTTGCACAGTTTCACGATCAAGCTCACTTGTGAACGAGATGTGTTAAAAGAAGGAGAACATAGCAGTACAGTAGCATAGATTCATCTGCCAATAAATTGGAGTATTCTACCCAATTCTGGGCACCACATTTCAGGAAAGAGGTAGAGAAATTGGAGAGGAGAAGAGCAACAAAAATGATTAAAGGTCTAGAACACATGAACTGTGAGGGAAGACTGAAAGAACTGGGTTTGTTTAGTTTGGATAAGAGGAAACTCAGAGGGGACATGAAAGCAGTTTTCAAGTCCCTAAAAGGGTGTGACGAGGAGGGAGAAAAATTGTTCTCCTTGACCTCTGAGGATAGGACAAGAAGCAATGGGCTTCAACTGTAGCCAGGGAGGTTTAAGTTGGACATTCAGAAAAACTTCCTACCTGTCAGGGTGGTTAAACACTGGAATAAATTGCCTATAGAGGTTGTGGAATCTCCAACACTGGAGATATTTAGGAGCAGGTTGGATAGACACCTATCAGGGATGATCTAGATGGTGATTGGTCCTGCAATGGGGGCAGGGGACTGGCCTTGAGGACCTCTCGAGGTCCCTTCCAGTTCTAGTGTTCTATGATTCTATGAAATACATCTTTCTGTGAAAAGGCTGCTTGTTACTTCTTTTATAGCAACAACCAGGTGCAAAGCAGCATGTCTCACAAAGACCTCAGCCTCCCTATGTACATGTCCCATGGTGTAGAGAGGCCTTAGGAAACATGATACCAAGATACCCTTGCTATCATTCAGGGCTCTTCTTCGTCATAGCCCCCCCCCCCCCCCCAACTAGACATGGATCTGGTCCGTTTGGCACGGGGAGTGAAATGAAGTCCTCACTGCAGCCAGTAGTATCCAGCTCTTCCTCCATGTTTTCGTAACCGACACACCTAGGCTACATCTTCACTATGAGTTTTGCCACAAGAGCCTTTTTGCACAACCTCCCCTTTTTGTGCAAGATCAGTATACCTCCAAGGAGCTTGCGCAAAAAGGGGGTTTTGTGCAAAAAGGAAACGTTCACACTGCTTGTTTTTGCGCAAAACCCCCCTAGCGCAAAAACGGCTCAGACGAAAGTATGCAAATGAAGTGCGAGAAAATGCTAATCCATGCTTCATTTGCATAGGCTCTTGCAGCAAAACTCGTAGGCTACGTCTACACTACAAGGTTTTTGCTCAAAAACCCTCAGAGCGTCCACACCTCAAATGAGCTCTCGCACAATTAAACAGGCAGTTAAATGGCAGAACAGAGGGCTTTTTCCACCATAGGTAAATCTCCTTTTCTGAGGCATAATTGCTTTTAGCGCTACAGCTATTGCGCAAGAAGGCAAGCGTGGATGTTTTTGTGCAAAAAGTCTTGCGCAAAAGGTTTCTTGCGTAAGAAGCATGTAGTGTAGATGAAGCCCTAGCCCATGGAGTAGCATTTGGACCACTTACAGTGAGAGCTGAGAACAAGGGAGCTCTACAGCCTAAGCTGAAAGCCAGCTGGCTTTATAGTTCAAGCTGCAGCGGCTTCTCTGCTAAGCTCCAGCGGTCCCAGGTTCAAATCTGCCTGGTAGTGGTTCCACTTAGAGACAAGGGGTGTGTCTAAGCAACAGGGTTTTTTCAAAAAAAAAGTAGCCTTTTTTCCTAAAAAACTTCACCTGCATCTAGATTGCAGCTGCGTTCTTTCGAAAGTAGATCGAAAGAACACGGCAGTTTTTTCGATCGTGGCAAACCTCATTTGACGAGGAATAACGCCTTTTTTGGAAAGTACTCATTCGAAAAAAGGCGCTATTGAATGCAAACTTTGCTTTTTCGAAAGAGAGTGTCTAGACTCTCTTTCGAAAAAGCAGCTCACTTTTTTGAAAAATCTGCTTGCAGTCTAGACACTCGCTTTTGAAAGAGGCTTGTAGTCTAAACATAGCCTAAGACTTTAGACAGTGAAAGGAAACAGTTCTTTGAATTAGCGAGACTCATTTTGTTGGGGAATAGCGTAATCCCCAGGAATATTCAGACAGAGCTCCGCTTGAATTGCACAAATAATATGTGCCCTTAACATTAAAATGTCTCCTCTTGGGAGAAGTCATATCTCCTGTGATTATCTATTGACATGTCTCCTTTTCACCAGGGCTGCATCTAGACTGGCCAGTTTTTGCGGAAAATCATCTGCTTTTCTGCA
>JANRFK010000351.1:11469008-11482048 GCA_030068395.1 Apalone spinifera | reverse complement strand
TTTCCGTTAAAAGCATTTGCGGAAAATCATGCCAGTCTAGACGTAGCCCACAAGTACAAGAAAAAAACGTGCCGTATCCAGGGGTCCCAGGGGAGACGGGACATGACAAGCTGCCCCTTAGTTAGGGCCAGGAGTACTTCTTTGGATGAATAGAGCACCCACCTGAAACCAGAGGACTGTAGATTTTGGCCTTTGACTACACAAACGTTTCGTTCCGTGGTTCTCAGTTCGTGACTGGTGAGCCATTCATGATCCAATCAGGCCACGGCAGATGTGACTTCTCATGTGACTTCGTAACATAGATCCGGGGTGGGTACCTTTGCTGATTGCAGATGATGATCTTCAGAAATTTGAGAGCTGGACGTGTGTGCGGGGCTTCAGCCCTGTGGGGTGTATCTTGCTTGAGCAGGGGGTTGGACTCGATAACCTCCAGAGGTCTCTGCCAACCCAAGGAGTCTATCAGCTGGGATCAGGGTTTAGCCTGGGTAGAAGCCCCTAGCGCCACAACCCTGCCACGGGCAGAAGCTTTGAACATCCGCCACCTCGGTGTGGAAGGTGGAGAATGGAGGGTGGGGGGGGGAGGACTCCAGGCGCCGCTCTGTCACTATAAAAAGGCCACACGCGGCTTATGAGCCGTCGTTTGGCCATATTTGGTGTCTCTGTGGCATGGCTGTAGCCCACACAAGAAAGCGTGAGCTGCCTTCCCAGCCCAGAGCAGTAAATAGGTTGAGACTCACGGATTAAGCCTGTGCCAAGATGGGGTCTGACATGTGCTTGGAGTATCCTACCCTGAACTCCATGTCCACATTGGCTGAGAGTGAGTTTTCATCCATCCCACGTCAAAGTGTACCAACGGATGGTGGGTGCAAGGCAGCAGGCCCACACGCAAACTTAGGACCGGTCTACATGTAAAACTTAGGTTGGCACAGCTTGGGGAGGGAGAGATTTTCTCTCTCCCAGGAGATACAGTTAAACCAGCCGAAATCCCAGTGAATTCTTCCTTCAATTTAGTTACCGCCTCTTGGGGGAGCGATGGAAACACCCCTCCCACCACCGTAGCAAATGTCTATTCTACAGATAGCGCTACCACAGTCCAGCTACAGCCGCCGGCCAACCTGCCTGACCTGGGATCCCAGTTTAGTCTAATGCCACCCCCTCGGTGTGTCACCATGGATTCTGTGATCCCACGCAGCCATCACTTTGCACCGTGGCCCCCACCCAGCACAAACGTTCAGGGAGAGGGAATCTGACGCACCTTGTTACAGTGCGGCATTCACGCAGAAAAAAGTGAGAAAAGAAACTTGGTGAAGCAAGATATTATTCATACTCACACACGTTCCGTGCTAAGCACAGGAATCAATTGCCCAGGGGGGTTGGGAGCAGGTTAGATGAACACCTGTCAAGATAGGTCTGGATCCACGGTGTCCAATATGCCAGGCACTAGCCATATGTGGCTATTTGGCCCACTGAGTGTGACTGGCTCATAAAATTATTTACATTTTCAGAATAATGTGGCTAGTTCGCTACAGCATCAGCCACTATAGTGACTACTGCTTCCGAACTGGTTGGACACCATGGATCTAGAGAATATTTAGTCCTGCCATGAGGACAAGGCATAGGATTAGATGACCTCCAAAGGTCCCTTCCAGTCCTACAATTCTATACACATACACTTAAGTACCTTTTGGCTGTTTGTCTGCACACAGATACACACTCAAACTTGTGTGTGCCCGTGTATTTAAGCAGAAGTGGGTTTTACCCATGAAAATGCCTGCTACTGTTATTTTTGGTTTTGTTTAAGGTGCGACAGGATGACTCATTGTTGTAGTGAATTTGTGTATGTGGGCGAATGTGTGTGTATGTATTTGTACGCCAGCGAATATGTGTATATCGACAGTGTGTACACATAAGTAGTTCACTACATATCAAGGAATGGATTTATATGTATACTTTGTGGGGGCTGTGCCTGTTTTCCCTTTGTGTTTGAAGTTTTCAGCTGCCTACAACACGTGGCATTCAAAGCCTCGGCGTTACGAGCGTCAGAACTGTCAGGAAGATTAACAATAGGCACTTGAAAAGAAAACAATAGGTAGTTAAGGAGCCATTCTTGGCATATGATTTATGGGAGGGGTTTTTATGACAGAACCATGACTTTGAGATTAAAAACAAAGCACCTTCCACGACAACCCAGGTAAGTGGGTGTTGTGAGGAACAGCTTGCTCGTTACCAAGAGGTGCTGTGCCTGCTGTTTATTTCTTAAAGACGTTCACACTCTCTAAAGCTTCAATCCTAAACAAAGCAAACAGTGGGCTAGATCAGGGCATGTCCATTGAGGCTGGATCTATGCTAAGGATGGGAAATACACCAGAGATGGATCGCCCAGGTTAGCCCCTGGTGGGCTGCCGATGCTTTATTACAGCCCCTCGCAGCTCCTATTGGCTGCGGATCGCCGTTCCCAGCCAATGGGAGCTGCGGGAAGGGACATGGACCGGGACACCACTTCCTGCAGCTCCCATTGGCCGGGAATGGCGATCCATGGCCAACGGAAGCTGCAAACAGCCCTACCAGCGGACGTAAATAAAGTGCTGGTGGCCCATCCGGAGCTAAGTCTGGAGAACCACACCCGGTCTGTGGGCCTCTTCTTACCCATCCTCGATCTCTGCCAGGATGCTGTAGCTGATGATTTGGTCCTGAATGTTGAGCAGGTTATTCGTACTTAGAAGGAAGTCCTTCCGATTAGGAATAGCCCATTTGAAGCTTCATGTCCTTCCCCTGCTCCCTTCACTCACTACTCCACTGTCTGCATTTTCTCCCAGAAAAATCACACCCCAGGCCATGCAAAAAACTGTTCTTCTCTGCAGCTTCTGCTGCCTGTTGCTTTTCAGCTTTCCCGCACCTCAACATGCCTCCCTCCCTCTGCCACTTTTACTATTCTGTGTTGTTCTTGCTCTCCGCCTCCTTGCGCCGTGTTTCTCCATTCACCAAGCAAATGGATCAGGTTGTCAACACATTCTCATAGGATCTCAACTTACACCCATGTTACCCGGGTAGAAGTGACTCTGCAAGGTGCACAACATGGTGGAACCTAGCCCCACAGATTTTAGGACACTCGCTTGGCTTACTGAAGTGACAACGGTGTCTAGTAGTACGGATTGAACCTCTCTATCCTCGGGACCTGACCGGTGTCGAACCATAGGAGGTCGATATTGTCTAGCTGCAGTACCAACATTTCGACTGCTTACTGGGCTGTTAGAAGACATTTGGGGTACATTAGAGCTAAATAACCACCCTGGGAGCCAGGACTGGTGGCTGGAAACAAACTTTAGGGGACCGCGGGAAACTTGGCCACACTCCTATGTCACATGAAAGTCATATATGGGTCCTGCAGCTTAGCAGGCCTGGGATGGAATTTTCCTTCTCTGTTGTACCCAGCTTAGCGGAGCCTGCAAGCCCAAACAGCAGCTGGGTTTTATCAGCTTTAAGCCATGCCTTTAGCTGGGAAACTACTGAGCAGTAAACAACGGAACGGGACTCCCCACAGAACTGAAGGGGTGTAAGCATTTCTGAGTCCCTGTCACTCCTTTATGCATTGCTCTGCCTATGCTTATTAGCGTATTACTTTGCAGTAGCTGTGTAACCATCTGGCAGTATTAAGCCTGTAATAGTAGTGATTCAGAGTATGTCTACACTTGCTCCCTAGTTCGGACTAAGAATGCAAATGGAGCATACCGAAATTGCTAATGAAGCGCGGGATTTAAATATCCCAAGCTAAATTAGCATATTCACGGGCGGCCGCCATTTTGGATTCGGAGTATTGCGAAATAAGTTGCCCCGGGTGGACGCTTTATTCTGAGAGAAAACCCTTCTCTCGGAATAACTGTTATTCCTCATGCAATGAGGTTTAACAGTTATTCCGAGAGAAGGGTATTCTCTCGGAATAACACGTCTACACGGGACAACTTATTTCACAATACCCCGAATCCAAAATGCCTGCCGGGCGTGAATATGCTAATGAAGTGCGGGATATTTAAATCCCGCGCTTCTTTACCAATTTCGGTATGCTCCATTTGCATCCCTAGTCCGAACTAGGGAGCAAGTGTAGACGTAGCCATAGTGAGATTAATAAAAGCAACTATTGCTAATTGATTCTGTCTTGAAGCAAATCCACAACCCTGTTGGGCCCTGCCCCTATGAGTTGACACCCAGTTAACTAAACTCATGCCGGACCACGGATGTTGCCAGACCAGAGAGAGTTGAACTAGAGAGGTTCAACCTGAACAAGAAAAGGAAAGAGGGTTTGAGTCACCTTCTAATAGAGCCAAAACTGTCTTTCCACTGATTTTAAAGGGGTTGGGTGAGGCTAATCGAAACAGCATATGCAAAGGAAGAAATCTCTATAAACAATCCTTTTTCTCTTGTTCTGTTTTAGAGAGCAAGATCACAGGTCCTCCTTCTAGAGTTAGGAGGTCAGAAATGTTTACAACAGGGTTGATGGAGTTTTCAAGTTTTTTTATGATTATTATGAACTTCAACTTTGCAGGCAGCAGGGGACTGTTTTTCTGGGGCTGTTCTGAATAGGGAATGACATTTTGCTGGGAGGGAGCATGCCCTGTACCCATCCCATTTTCTGAGTCGTTTGGAAGGCCAACGTAACTATTTTTTTGGTTCTGATTCTCTTCTCAGCTCTGGGAACTGCTTCGGAAGGACTCAGCTCCAGCTCTTTTTAGCAGCTGGCAGTATCAATCTAAAAATGTGGACAAGATTAAAATGAAGACAATTATTTTCCTCTGTAAAAAAATAATCTTAACAATTGTGATACACCCCGTGCAGCAATTCAGTGCACGGACCGTGTTTTGTGAAAACATCTCAGATCCAATGACCCTTTGGTCAAACAGCAGGCAGATTTCTATCAGAAGTCTGCCCCATTGCCTGCTGGTAGGTGGCTTAGCCTTCCAGAGTCAATGGGTTTGTGGGCGAGCCCAGGGTATTTCAGCGTTAGGAAAAGACTTATATCCAGGTTTCCCAGTAAGCTGTGCTCTTGTGTGGCTGTTCAGGAGAAATTCAAATGTCACCCAGGTGATTTGCAGAGTGCATACAGCATGGTTCTGTGTTTCTACAGGTGGTGCACATTCATACATGCCTCAGTACACATAAAATTATTCCACACAAGGGTGGAAAAACTTAGGTACATTGCTTGAACCTGTTCTCTATGAACTTATCTACTATTATATATCAACCAAGATGGTCAGGAATGCAACGCTATGATCGATGGATTCCTAAATTTCCTACTACCAGGAGCTGAAACTGGATGACATGAGTAGATCTCTCAAAGCTGCCTTGCTCTGTTCAGTCCCTCTGAAGCATTTAGCACTTTGGCAGCTGCCAAGGAGAGATTCAAATGCCGCCCAGCTGATTAGCAGAGCTTCCACCGCAGGCAGCATGTGTTTCTATTGGTGGTGCACATCCAGATACTCCTTGGTGCACATAAAATTTATTCTGCACACAGATGGGGAAAAAAATAGAGGCACCATTGCCTACAGCCTTCCAAATGGATGCTCTGGGCTATTACTGAAGCTGGGGGGAAGGACACATGCAAACACAAGGGTCAAATATAGATGCTCATTTCTCTCTCTTTGTGTCTCTCTCTCTCCCCTCCCCTCTTAAAGGGCTTCTTCTAGTTCCAGTCTTCTGTAGCTGTCCTCTGAACTGCTGACACCCAAACTAGGTATTTCTGCTGCAATAATTTGATTGCGACGATTATATCTAAACAACGTTCTGCTATTAAGTTTCATCAAGACAAATTTTAGCTCCCTTTCATACGAACAGCAGGTAAGTTACACCAGTTACTGTCTAGAGCAAAACTCATTAAGCCGGCTTAAACTCCAAGCAAGCATGAATATAGAAGTGTCTTTGGTGATAAAATCTAACCCACAGGACATTTCTACAGCTATAATCTAGATGATTGAAATGAGCAATACTATTTTAGGTTTAACATAGAGGATTTCATGCCTCAAGGATTCCTCAGAATTGCCTAGGCAGTATCAGACATGCTGAAAAAAAAACCCCAGATGTGTCAAGTAAGTGCTGGGGTTCAGACAAAAATATTTATAACATGTCTTCAGCGATGACTTTTTTGGCCATTGCAAAAGCTTGAGAATTATGCCTGTCAGCCAAATGAGGAAAAGGGAAGTTGTAAATTATAAAGAGATTAAAAAGTTTTCTTTAGGATTGTTCTAAATTGCAAATGCAAATTACATGCTCGTCTTTTTCACACATCCACTCCTCTGATCTACACAATAAAAATAATAATGAATGACTGAAACAATAAGGATTTCAATCGCACAGAGGAAAGCACTGCCTCAAAGGGAAACTGAGTCACGGAGAGAGGCACTCAACTGTCAAGAGCATGCAGCAAGTCAGTGGCAGAGTTATTACTGGAATGTAGGGGGCTGATTCTTTTCTTTTTTACTGTGATCTTTTTTACTTTTTTATTCTTTTCTTTTTTACTGAGATCTACTGTGTTGTGAATCAGGAGTTTCTCTGCCTTTGACTGCTCTAAGTTTGTCTGCTGGTGGTGCACATTCATGCATGCCACGGTGCACAGAAAAAAATGATTCTGCACGGGGATGGAAAAGCTCCACAGAACCTTGATCGCAGCCCATTGCCATTAAAGCTAATCCTACAGATGCTCATTTGTACCAAGCTGTGTGGCTCTTGGGTTGGGTTTGTCAGCCCTAGGAAGATTCATCCGGCACCTGAATAGCTCTCTGACGCACACATGATGATCTGGGAAGTGACGGTGGCCGATATGGACTGCTCTTCAGAGCTGGGATTGAGCAACATCTCTCTGCCTCCAGGCCCTGGCTTGCTTTGGGGGCTGTTTCAACACTTACTGAAGTCAAGGGGGATATTTTTGTTGACTTCAGTTGATGGTGGATCAGCCCCTAGAGCTGGGAACAAGTCTCCTATGGACATGGACTTTGCTGTGTCACGGCATCGCTGGTCACGGCACCATGGCTCAGACTGATGGCTGCTGTTGTTTTACACAGATGTTTGCACAAGTGAAGTGGCTCGAAGCCTCCAGAGCACAGCAGAGCAACCTCTTGTTCGACCAGAGGTCGCTGCAATTGGATACTTCAGGGTATAACCAAGCTCCTCCTCCTGTCCAGAGGCCTGTAACAGGGTCGGACCTCACAAGAGCGCCCCGTCTGGCCAAGTACATGTGCCTGCACTCTCTCAGTCTTTCAGAAATCTTGTGGCTACTTGGCTCTCCAGACGAGACACCCAGCCTCCTGTACAATCACAAACCCCATCCCAGTGCTGCCTGTAGTCTCTCAATTTAGTCCACTCTCTGTCTGTTCCTCCATTCAGTAGGAGAATGGTGCCTCCAAGGCTTCTCCTCCTGGAGACACTGTCTTATACAGCTCCCCACTCTGAGCAGTCCTTGGTTCTGCCAGCCACCCACCCTCAACCTTCTCCCTTCCAGATCTGGGCTGCAGCTGATCTGCGGCTAGTCCTGCCGCTTCTTTTTTAGTCCCTCCTGGCCCCTGATTGGCTGGTTTCTTCCTAGCCATTCTAGCCTCCTGGAGGACTTCTCGTGGCCCTTTTGGCCATAGGGCCTAGCCCTGTTACAAGGTCTCAGGCAGGGATTGGGGCATGGTGCAGACGTAATAACTTACAAATTTGTGAATAAAAGGCCAAATTCTTCAGGCCTTTTGAAAGCAAAACTCCCAGGCTATGTCTACACTGCAGGTTTTTTGCGCAAGAGCCCTTGCGCAAGAGGGCTTATTTCTCGTGGGGCGAGGAATAACTCTTGAGCAAGAAGCCCTCTGTTCCAATGCTTTACTGTAAATTTACTTGCACAAGAATGCGCGTGCAGGGTAGACGCTCCACACGTTTTTGCGCAAGGACAGCCGTCCTTGCGCAAGAAGCCTGCAGTGTAGACTGAATGAAGGCTGCCAGATTTTGGATATACCTTTCATTCCTAACCATTCTCATCTTGATCATATAGTCTAGCCTCTCCCTTCACTTGCCAAGCACTTCAGGATACCTAGCATATGAATTGCACCTTAAAGGGAAGAGACGGAAAGGGAAAAGATAATAAAAAGAACTGTTGCCACTTGCAAATGCTGTTCCCTAGCAGAGATTTAAATACCCCCAGTCCACCAAGTGGTTGTATACACCGAATGGAACAAAACAACAGTTGTTGGCAAAGCGTTTTCTAGCTTTTATTTTGTTAAATGCTAAAAAAAAAAGAATGACAGGAAAGAAGAAATCTCTATGCTTAAAACTCCAGGGGATTTTCGGAAAGGGCCTGGTGTAATTGTCTAAAACAGCCGTAAAACCATTTATCCTTGTTTACATTTATGTCCTCTGCCTTTATCCCTTGCCTCTTTTTTTTTTACTTTGTCTTTTTTCGCTTCTATCTCCAGCCTCACATGGTAGCTTTTTCTCAGGGTTATCATTCTTTGTCTCCGTGGCTGTCCAATCTATTAATAATGCTTTGCTCTTACATGCAACCTTTGACAGGGGGTTTCAAAACAATATTGCAAAGGTGAATTATGCCTCATTGCTCATTCTGGTGAAATTCAAGCATATGCGTGAGGTCTATTCAATACTTCAGTCCTCTCCCCCTGCCCCCGCCATGTAGCAAGCGCTACCACCCTGATACGACGTAATGGGGAAACTCAGCATACTCTTCCACATGCACATTCAGATGCAATTGTAGCATGAGAAGCAATGCCTGTGCTAGATGCACTTTCGCTAATAGAGGTGGTACCTCTATAAACTGGAACTCTCCGGTCCAGCAATATCTGTGGTCCAGCTGGACCACGGATGTTCCAGGATCAGAGTCCCGGCATGCTGTGGGGGGAGCCTGGCGCAATTTGGGGGGGGGAGCAGGCGGCTTAGCTGAGCTGCGAGGGGTGGGAGCCGGTGCATGGCTCAGTTGGGCAGTGCAGGGAGAACAGGGGCAGGTGTCCGACCCAGCTCGACTGCCTTGGGGAGCCAAGAAGCTCAGTGGGCGGGGCAAGGCAGCGGGTGGAGCCAGCAGCAGGGGGACCAGAAATGACCTCCCCTGGTCTGGCTAAATCCCTCATCCAGGACCAGTCAGGTCCCAAAGGTGCTGACCCTGAGAGGACCAACCTGTAGTAGTGAAAATGTTGTGGTGTGAATATCAGCATGGGCTAGCAAACTTGGGCACATACCCAGCGACCCTAGGGGTCTTATTTTTGGAGCAGCAAGTATGCCAATTCATGGCCCAATCACACCTAAGTTGGGGTGGAGTACCCAGAGACAAACAGAGAGGAAGTGACTTCTCCAAAGTCATCTGGCAAGTATGAATGGAACCTGGGAATCTTCGGTCTAACCATCTTCTTTTGGGCACAACAGGGCTGCCAACTGTCTCCTAGTCTCCTTTTCTGATGTCTTTGATTTGCTCTTTGGCTTACAAACCCTACCCCCTCCTGTGGAACCCTTTCTAAGTACACCTGGCTAGTTGACTGTGGGGAGGGACCACTGAAAGAGGATCCTTGCAGAGATTTCCTTTTGTAGAGTTCCCTTCCTGTGGTGGCTTTGCAGTGAGAAGGGAACCTTAGCCGGGGTTTGGCGGAGCTCTCTGTTCCCAGACTGCGGAGCTTGTGGCTATAGAATTGTGGTCTAGACCCTAGATGTTCCTATTCGGAAAAGAGAATTATGTTCAGACATGGTGGTGTGATCCAAGTGCCACGGATTAACAGAATGTACTCCAAGCAACTGGGGCCTTCCAGACAAACTGGAATAAGGGCTCGTAGAAAGTCATCACCTGCCCACCTTCACCGCAGGGGAGCATTGACACGAACGAGTCTCATTTGAATGTCAGCAATATTAACTACAGGTTGAACCACTCTAGTCCGGCACCCTCGGGACCTGACCGATGCCGAACCAGATAATTTGCTGGACCACGGGCGGTCAATATTGTCTGGCAACATTACCAACACGGCCACTGCTTGCTGGGCTCTTAGAAGACATTTCGGGATGAATTAGAGCTAAATAACAGCACAGAACACTGAGAGCCAGGACTGGTGGCAGTCAACAAACTTTATGGTACTGTGGGAAACTTGGCCATGCTCATGGTAAGGGGCCATCTGGCTAATTAAAATCATTCCAAACCACGGAGGTTGCTGGATCAGAGAGTGCCGGATTAGAGAGGCTCAACCTGTATATCACTACTGATGGTTTTACCAGCCATAGTCACCTGATGTGGGTCTCCTACATACCCACACTGCCTCTCCTATGTTCCATAGTGTTAAAATTCCAGATGTACACAACCCAGATACTAATGCCGCTGAAAACCTTACTATGTCAACATGTCTTCAAAGCAAAATTCTGTAGTACTCAACATTGCAAAGGTAGGAGTAGTACAAAGTAAACAGAGTTTAGTACCAAGCTAGCCCTGCATTCCAAATATTATTTACGGATACTTTTAATTAAATAAAGGGTTCCCTTTTGTAATGTATCGGAAGCTGCTGTGGAATCTCCAGTGAGCTGCAGGGGAAAGCTGCAGAATTCAAATGGCGACTGTAAAGCAAATACATAAATAATACCAATACAACCAAGAAGGCCTGCCCGAAACAGAAACCCCATCTTGTTACATGCTGTGCAAACACATCAGAATGGCGCTTGAGCTGGTATAAGCTGCCAGTGGAGTTATGACCATCTGAGAATCTGCCCAGTAGTAAGAATATCCCTGCCTTGAATAGCTTTTAAATCTAAGAAGACAAGAAAGACAAAGGATGCTTTATTATTCCCATTTTACAGACAGAGAACTGAGGCCCAGACATTGCCCAAGCCACATAATTGGATTTGAATCTCTCCAGCATTCAAAGCTCTGATGTCCCCACCCTGCCTCTCCTACAGGCTGAAACATTCTATCCCATCCTGTTGCTTGACCTCTCATTTCCCCTCCCCTCCGTTGCTTCCCTTCCCAAACCTGTCACGCCTGCATCAAGACAGCAATTGGAAAGGGGGCTCTCAGAAGAGCGACCTGTCAGATCTGTCTACTTGGAGATCAGCTCCGCTGTAACAGTGCAGAGTGGAGTGATTCCTGGGAGGAAAAATTGGTGGATTGCTATGAAGCAAAGGGACTTTCCCCCCGCCCCTGGCTAGTGGATGTGCCAGAGTGTATCAAAATAAATAATGAGAAATACATATTAAACCATCAACCCTCACCAGGCCATTTGGGCACCAAGGAAAAATAAGGTTAGGAACATAGGGGAGATTTATTTGTAAGTTGCAATTGAGAATCTGAGTGTAATGTGCCCTCCGGGGCTGCTTCCTGATGGGTCCTGAAATGCCTACACATGTTATTATCCACCTTCAGGAGAAAGTCAGGGAGGAATTAATATGAATTTTAACTACAACCAAACTATAATTACAGTTTTATGCTATTAAGTGATAAAAAGCAGGATTCAGCAATATTATACCCTGCAGCGTCCGGAAAGATCACTGGTACTCGCTGTCATTTAACTTCATGACCTTGATGAGTGATGGTTTACTGCCTTGTTTATAGATGGTAGCCTAGTCTGATCTTTGTGATGACTATCCATTTTCGCTCCCTTCCGAGAGGTTAATTTTCCTGGGGGCTCCATTTAATCTGTGCTGTTTGGACAACTACCTTCCGGCAGCCAAACCATTAGCTGGTACAGCATTTTCTAAAGACAGCTTAACGTTGAATTTATGAATGGACTCTAGCAACTTTTCTACATCGCCGTAGCCAGTTAAAATATAGTAATTGCTTAGCTTAATCCTGTGGCATGGTCTAGCGCCAATTCCTTAGTTTCCTGTAGACTCAAACAAGGAAAAATGAGGTAAATAGTAGCACCGATGCAGCAGACAGGTATCTGAAAGATAGATGGTTGGGAATATTAGAAACTAGTCGTCCAGGTAGACGTCCAATGTTTGATCAAGAAATAAATATGTGTTTCTGAATGTGGATGAAATTTCTCTCACTGAACCATGAATGCTTATGAAAAAAAAAACCCACCAGATAAAACATGCAGAAGAAAAAAGGCCTCTTTCTTTTGGTCAGTAAACAAACCTAGAGAGAATAGGTTTTCAGTGTGTTGACGATGTTCAGGCAGTTCATTAATCCCAACAAAATCTCTCCAAAGTTACTGATGCGTGGATTCCATTTTCAAATTTCTCATTAGTTCCTCTTTATGGATTAAATGCTGATGTTCACGAATGAATGCACACAGCTTCGGTTGATGGATGTAATTGGGTTGTAATGGATTTTAGCTGCTGTTTCTTCTGATCTAGCCAATTTGAAATGCAGTATCAATGTATTCCCCCCCATCTCTCTGTAGGGAATGAGAAATTGAAACCTACAAGATGAAATTTATCAACTTTCATAAAATCAGCTTCAACCATCATAAAACTGTTAAACTTCTCATTATCATTCTACCACAGTTATTTCCCGCACTCTGGTCTGGCAGTCAAAATATTAAAGTGCATTTGAAATAAGTAGAGTTGATCCTTCAATATTCTATGTGTCCTCAACATTGATTTAGGTGCTGTAAATATTACCAACCCAGGGTGACATTAACATAGCAAAAAAATTTAACAGCAGGCACATGAAATGACAAGAAAAGATTTAAAGGTCGCAAAACCTCCTACCAATTATTTATTTATATATCTATATATTTAAACACACACATAAAGAGCGAGCTGCAACCACAGCATTCAATAAACAAAAAGACAAGGTTTTTCCTTTGCCTCCAAAAACGCTACTCTGTTACTCTTCGTTCTGCAGCCTCCACATTTCTCAATGCTCAGAAATAGCATTGGATATAGCTGACTGCAGCAATATAGAGTCTTAGGGCTTGTCTATGCTATGGAAATTGACCCTCTGGAGGTCGATCTTCTAGCATTTAATTTAACGGGTCTACTGAAGACCCACTAATTCTAGCTGAGAGGGTGCCTCCATCAGTGCTGGTAGTTCTGCTCCTCACAAGGGCTAGGTCTACACTGGCGCGCTTTTGCGCCAAAGGCATGCAAAGGAG
>JANRFK010000351.1:11453451-11468908 GCA_030068395.1 Apalone spinifera | reverse complement strand
TCCTTTGCATGCCTTTGGCGCAAAAGCGCGCCAGTGTAGACCTAGCCAAGGAGTAAGGGAAGCCAATGTGAATGTTTGCTCCCCTCATTCTCCCGCTGTGTTGATGGTGTGAAAACGTGATTTAACTTATGTCGATTCCAGCCACTTAATTAACGTAGCTGGAGTTGCATATTTTAAGTTGACTTTCCTCTTTAATCTCAGAGGGGTGGCCGTGTTAGTCTTTAAATTTACATCTACACAACAGCATTATTTCAGAATAACATAGTGCACATCTACACAGCAAGCCATTATTTTAAAATAATGCTGAGCGGGAGGACTTCTTCCTCCGACTCCTGTCGCCCTTGTTTCACAAGGCGTAAGGGAAGTCAAAAGAAGAGCGCTCTTCCTTCGACTTCCTGCTGCATAGACAGCGCCAAAAGCCGAATTCAGCTATTTCGGCTCCAGCTACGCACATTGCTGAAGTTATGGAGCTTGATTCGACTTTTGCCCTGCGGTGTAGACATGCCCTCCCTGAAAAAACCTTTTAAAAAGAACAAATGGTTATTTCATCTGAAGAAGTGGGTTGTGCCCACAAAAGCTCACGCTTCCATCGACATTTTTTGTTAGTCTCTAAGGTGCTGCAGGACCATTTGTTCTTTTGGCAAGTGTTTCCTCTTTAGTATAGACTTGGCCTTAAAGATGGGATTAGCTTATGAATTTAAGGGATCTAGGCTCTTTGAAATCCCCATCCTAACACTCTAAATCATTGGCATGAAGGAGACACAAATTTTAAGGGATTAGAAATTTTCAGTTGCTATCTGAAGACCTCTTGCTGAGTCAGAGGCAGTTAATCTAATTCCTGCTAGACAGGGTCTATGTAATTCATCATAACTGGCACATATTAGCCCCTTGCTGGCAGTTTCAGAGGAGAGGCTGAGGAGAGAACATGTAAGAGACCGAAATCACTCCCTCTGCCCAAAAGTGTCCGCTCTGGATCACGTTTGAGGTAAATAGGCAGGATGAGAGGGGGAAGGGAGTTGCACTGAATCTGCCACTACTGTACTTGCTCTGTGGCTTTGTTTCTATTGGTCTGATTTTCAGAAGTGGGTGGCTGCCTTAACGTAAAAGCAACTGGCCCTGCTTGTTGGGAGGCGGGATTGAACCTGCGACCTTAGGGACTAAAGCCATGTGTCTCTACCATGTGAGCTAAAAACCAGCTGACTCACAGCTAAGGCTGTAGAGCAGACTTCACCTCTCTTGTTAGTGGCTTCAGCGCCTCTGGGTTACATACCCATCTTCTTGAAGTCAATGCCCCGCAGCCCTAAAAAGCTGCCCTCCTGACCGGCTTCACTTGTGCAAAACTCACTTGGGGGGAGGGATAGCTCAGTGGTTTGAGCATTGGCCTACTAAACCCAGGGTTGTGAGCTCAATCCTTGTGGAGGCTGTTTCAGGATTTGGGGCAAAAATTTGTCAGGGGTGGTACTTGGTCCTGCTGTGAAGGCAGGGGACTGGACTCTATGACCTTCAAGGTCCCTTTCAGTTCTAGGAGATAGGCAATCTCCATTAATTTATTTATAAGGCAAATCGTAACTTTGAAAACAGCTCTTTGCAGAGTGTGCGTGTGGGGGGGGAGGTCTTTTTGGAATTTTCAAAAGAAAATATTTTCATTTTTCAGATTGAAGTAACTTTTCGTTATGATGTGAATTTTAAAAACCAACACATTCAATATACTCAAAAGTGATCATGGCTTGTAAGCAAACTGTGGGCACCCTAGTCTCCGTGTGGGTGCTTTGTAGAGAGCTCTAAAATGTTTCCCTATATAGATCCTGATGCCATGAACTAAAAGGCACCTAGTTCCATGGGGGATCAGAGTTCCTCACCATCATTCTCTGAACTTCCCTGCTATGATCGGGAACGGGACTGTTTGTGCTCTTTGCATGGCTCAGGTACAGTCAGATGGCTCTAGCATTACAGCTGATTTTCTTAGCAGTTCTTACCTTGTGCAAACAATCAGCTCACAGAGATCTTAACAATAATAACAAGCCTTAGTTCCAGATGACAGTCTCCACATTTAGCACTGCATGCCGAGAAATTCATCACCCTTCTAAATAACTCACACTAGTAAGGCGTGCACTATTTGGTGCCTTTTACCTCAGCCAGCTTTAAAATCTCAGGGTATGTCTACGCTACAGAGGTTTTTTTCAGAAAAACAGCTGTTTTTCTGAGAAAACTTCAATTACCTCCACACTGCAATCACGTTCTTTCAAAAGAAAAATCGAAAGAACAGAGGGGTTTTTCTGACATTGGTAAACATCTTTCTACGAGAAGAAGCCTTTTTTCCGAAAGAGCTCTTTCGGAAAAAGACACGTGTGGACAGGGAAGAGGGAGTTCTTTTGAAAGAAGAGGAAAGATAGCATCCACACTGAACGGACACTATCTTTTGAAAAAGCAGATCGCTTTTTCGATGCGCTTTTTCTCTGTGGACACTCTCTTTTGAAAGAAGTTTTTTTGGAAAATCTCTTCCAGAAAAGCTTCTTCCGAAAGAAGCCTGCAGTCTAGACATAACCTCGATGATTAAGAGCATCATGTGGAATGTGTCTGTTGTTTTAGATTCATGTGGCTTTACCTACCTAGAAATCTCTTAGGACCCTCCAATATAGTTTAGAAACTTTGCCTGTCTGTCTGTATGTCCGTCAATCTGTCTGTGAGTTCATTTGTTCAAGAACTCCTCCTTAATGGTAAGATCTAGGACCACCACATTTGATATGCAATTTCCATTTGTTGTAACTTAAAGCACAGTCAGGGTGTGATTGTGCGAGAACAATGGGACATGCTGGAATTTGATTGTTTCTCATAAACTCAAACTTTAAGGTCAGAAGGGACCATTATGATCATCTAGTCTGACCCTCTGCACAATGCAGGCCACAGAATCTCACCCACCCACTCCTGGAATAATCCTCTCACCTATATCTCAGATATTGAAGTCCTCAAATGATGATTTAAAGACCCCAAGATGCAGAGAATCCTCCAGCAAGTGATCCGTGCCCCATGCTACAGAGGAAGGTGAAAAACCTCCAGGGCCTCGGCTAATCTACCCTGGAGGAAAATTCCTTCCCGACCCCAAATATGATGATCAGCTGAATCCTGAGCATGTGGGCAAGACTCACCAGCCAGACACCCAGAAAATAGAAGGTGGGGAGGGTCTGGTAAGAGGGACAGTTATACTGTAGGATGACCACAGGGAGGCAGCAAGGGGCCAGAGATGAAGAATGGGACAGCTATAATGTAACTGGGCCAGCAGAGGGCAGGGGTGGAGAAAGGAATAGCTATCTACTCTATATTTCACATAGTTTGACTGTTTATGTGTCTGTCTGCACCCCTCCCCCAGCAGTGCCCATCAGAGTTCCAGCAGCCATGGAGAGGTGCTTCTCACCTGGCCCCAAGGTGCTGCAGTGAGAGAGGGCTGGGGTTGTCCTCTCTCCCCAGGGCATTCTGCACCCTGAACCCTTCATCCCCAGCCCCACCTCAGAGCAATGATTTAAATGAAGAAACACAAAACTTATTTGAGTTAAGGACCCGAGCAATGCTGGGGAAATCTTCTCATGTTCTATAACCCAGACAATTCCAGTGGGGGTTAACGGTTCTCAGCCCCTCAAAAAAAATCTAATGCTCTGGTGAAAACTGAGCCATGAGAACTCCTGATGGAAAACCTACATTTCAGAGGTCAAATCTAAAAACGCGGACCAGTGTGAACATGGATAGTCACACACACCTACACTGGAAACATTTTCAAAGTAACTTGGGGACAGAGATAGTCAACAGGTTTCAACGTCCAATGTTCACACATGCTGAGCTTTTAAATATCTGGCCATACTGTATATGCAGACAGATCCATGAACAGGTGTCCCTATGCACACAGATCCATACTACTACGTGCCACGTACACCCACATGTGCTATGCTGCAGTGGCTTCCCAAGCTTTACATTAGTAACAAGTCTCTTCTTCACAGAATCCCAGAACACCCCACGGAAAAGGCAGATTCTGTCTTTCAGGGGGTTATTGCCTTTGCTATTACATTGTCCACTTCCATTTTATAGCCTATATAAATGACTGGCACCTACACTAATTTGTATATCCCGGGCACTTCGTAATGAACTTTCCTGATGCTGCACAGCTTCTGGCATCCTGACGGTCTCTTTTTGGCAGACCTGGTGGCCCATTGGGAAAACCAGCCACCAGGTCAACCCACGGGCTGCGGTGGCAGGGTTGACCTGGTGGCCTGAGAGGGAAAATTAGATGACTATTAAGCCTCCAACAACTTGCTCCCCCTACTCTCACACTGCCTGCTGCTCCCCATTCTCCTGAGGCTTCTTGGCAAGCGGGTGGGCTGGGGAAATGGCGGGCCACCAGGTCAACCGGCAGGCTGTGAGGGGGGGCAGCGGTTCACCTGGTGGCCCGCAGGGAAAAACAGCCACCAGGTCAACCCGCGGGCTGCAGCAGATGGGCTGACCTGGTAACCCAGGAGGGAAAGTAAGGTACGAAATGCACATTCAAGTCGTGCATAGTTCAAGAAACAAACCTCCAAACAACCGGAGAGAACAAGCACATGGTTTTGATCTTTCTATGTAACCCCATCACCAAGATCTTCACCAAAGTATGTGCCTAATGCCTCGATGGGACTTAAGTGTGTGCTTGTAATTTATCATATGTTTACATATTTTGCTGAACTGGGGTGTAACTGGGCTAGGCCCTAAGGACCATAAAGAAGAAACCAGCCAATCAGTGTCTAGGAAGAAACCAGCCAATCAGTGGCCAGGAAGGACTACAAAAGGAACTGCAGGATTAGCCTCAGCTCAGTTGCAGCCTCGGTCTAAAAAGGCGAAGGTCGGTGTGGCTGAGCTGGGAGGACCAAGGACCGCTCAGAGCATGGAGCTCTTTAGAACACTGTCTCCAGGAGGAGACCCGGCTGTGTGACTCGGCCGCAGGGCTGAGTGGCCGCAAGGTTTTTGAGAGACAGAGAGTGCAGACACACATGCTCGAGCAGACGCAGGCGCTCGCAGGAAGTGAATGATGCCCTACTACATGGGGTTTTAGTCAAAGCATGGCCACTGGGAGATGGAACATAACTTTGCAGCTGGTTCCAAAGCCACCCAGGGTAATAAAGGTCAAAATTCATGGTCATTTGATGACAGGTCCATATGAAAGGAGTTGAGATCTTCAGTGGAGCTCCTTGCAGACGGGTCATAAATTTGCCAGCTCTACTGGCTTCCCCTTTTGGATCAAATGGACCTCGAGGGAAGAATTCACCACTACATGGGAACATGGACTGGATCATTTAGCTGCAATCGTAGCTCTGAAGGCTTAGTTGTGGCATGATGAGATCATATTTCCTTTCATAAAAGGCCATCAGTACTTTTCCACTAGTGGGTTTCAACCCAGAGCAAAAAGGAAGCTTCTAAATACCATGAGGGGACCAACTTCTGGGCCTCCCACTACAGAAAGGATGTGGACACATTGGAGAAAGTCCAGTGGAGGGCAACCAAAATGATTAGGGAGCTGGAGCACATGGCCTATGAGGAGAGACTGAGGGATTTGGGTTTGTTTAGTCTGCAGAAGAGAAGAGTGAGGGAGGATTTGATAGCAGCCTTCAACTTCCTGAAGGGAGGTTCCAAAAAGGCTGGAGAGAGGCTGATCTCAGTAGTGACAAATGGCAGAACAAGGAGCAATGGTCTCAAGTTACAGTGGGGGAGGTCTAGGTTGGATATTGGGAAAAACTATTTCACTAGGCGGGTGGGGAAGCACTGGGATGGGTTCCCTAGGGTGGGGTGGAATCTCCATCCCTGGAGGTTTTTAAGTCTCGGCTTGACAAAGCTCTGGCTGGGTTGATTTAGTTGGGATTGGTCCTGCTTTGGGTAGGGGGCTGGACTTGCTGACTTCCTGACATCTCTTCCAGCTCTATGAGTCTATGAACGTCTCAGACCATGCCTATTCACGGAGCCTTCAAGCACGTGCTTACCATTACATGTATGCTTAAGTCAGTTTTAAGTCAAAAGGACTTAAGAACAGGCCTAAAGCTAAACATAGGCTTAAGCTTTCCTGAGTTGGGTGCCTTACTATTTTTAGCCAGGATGGAAACAGCCAGTGCTAGAAATCTGAGGCTCAGAATGTTTGCCAGACTGGTCTCTGCCATACGCCTGCCTACGTTTTCCTTTGAGCACTAAATCTATTCTGCTCTATTTTATTATTTGAATAATTTCCCATAAGATATTTCCAGCTGCACAAGCGTTAATCAATACCACATTCTAGCACAGTGAATCGCTGCATACAGTTGCATTATGTAAAGCAGGCTATATATCCCCAATAGTAGTAGGGGGTTGTATCATAAAAATCTCCTGGTGCCAGCTTTCTTTAACATCCTCCCTTGTCTTATTGTTTATATTTAATTTATCACTGGAAGCTGAAGAAGAGAATTCCCTTTAACCTTAAAGAATTTAAACTTTTTTTTTTTTAAGGAAAAAATTGTAGTGCAGAGAAAGTTTAAAAATGCCATAAAATGAGCAGCGATATTATGAAAATAAAATAGCAGTTCAGAATTGTAAGCTTCACATTTCCCCCTCTCCTCATCAAAGCATAACAGCGATGAAACAGTCAGCCGGTTGCTGACAGCTCGTGTGCTTGAGAAACCCAGGAAGCACGGCTTTGGTTTATTTATTTCAGGTTTTTTCCCCCATTTCCTTTCCCACATCAAATAGAATTTTACAATGTATCCATGCGCCTTTTCACCTATGGCTGGGCATGTGTGAACATCAACTTGACAGGGGCTTTGTGTGTTTTCTGACTTTGAATCCCTATGAAGTACGGATGTTCCTATCAGATGCCGAGATTCCAAATGGTCTGTGATCAGAGGTCCCTGCTTCTCTTCAGAGGTAGCAGCCTTCTGTCATGTCTTGTCAGTGGAGGGGGTGGGAAGGAGAGAGGAGGAGAAGCAGCGGGAAGAAGCCTAAGAATGACAAAATAAATGTGACAGAGAAGAAACAAGGGACTAGAAGAATTGCCAAAATGGATCAGACCAGTGGCTAAGTCTAATCCAGTCTCCTGTCACCAAAATTTCTTCAGGACAGAGTCCACTTCTTCTGCCATATCTACACAGTTCCTGTCACCATGCAGCACTGGGAATTACTGTTACAAATGATGAAGAAAGGGATTTATTTCCTTGCTACACCAGACTAATCTTGTCCTCAGCAGGGGCCAATGCCGGCAGTTTCCAGGCATTCAGCAACAGGACCTGATGGGACAACCTGTCCACCAAGGAACATCTTCAGGTTAGCGGTTTCCTCCCAGAAGCCTAAGAATTTATTCCTCCTCCAAACCTGTTTATTTTTAATACTCACAAATGTTCCTGTTATTCATCTAAGTAACCAATCCTTTCCAGAATCCTGTTCAGCTCTCGGCCCCAGTGAATTCATGTGGCAAAGGGTTCTCCAGGCCAGAGCTGGTCTTAGGGGCGGGCAAGCCGGGTGGTTGCCTGGAACCGCCATTTTCAAGGGGCCACTGACAGAGCTGGTCTTAGGGGCAGGCTGCAACCATATTTTGGCCCGACCTCCCAAATCCTCCCCCGCAGGTTTACCTGACCTCCCCCCCCCCCTTTTTTTTTTTTTTTGCTTGACAAATTTTTGTCCAGTACTTTTTTTAAACCATCTGGCAAGCCTACGAGCAAGCTGGGTGGTTGCCCAGGGACACCACTTGGTTAGGAATGACTCTGCTCCAGGCTAATTGTAAATCGTGGAAATACATTTCCTCGCATCATTGTCATGTAAGCTGGGGCCGAGGGGGGGATTTTGACTATTTTTGGTCTGTGCACAGCTTCAAAGTAGACAGAGAGCTTCCCGCCCTGTGATTGCATTGCTTGGCTCTCCGAATATTTTATTTTGCCAGTTACGAGAAGGAGCTCCCAGGGTCCCTGCTGGTCCAAGGACCCCATCTGAGAACTGTCAATGGTGAATTAGAACCACCAGGTCTGAGACCTTCAGCGAGTTCAGACCTGAACATGACGCATAGAAGGGACAGGCTGTGACCTGAGGCGGAAGAGCAGGCCTCTCCCCTACTTCCCATCTTTGTCATTCCTCAGATCAGCTCGTTTGGGCAGGTCCCCGATAACTACTGAACACAGCACTAAGCCTTAGCCAGAAGGGAGTGAGTTGATAATAGAAGGAATTCTCTCTCTCCTCCCCCCTGCTAAGCAATTGACCAAGCTGTACCCCCTTATCCCTCCTCCGGGAAAAAGAAGATAGAGTCCAAATCACCAGCAAGAGAAATTAGAGGCAATCAAAACCTATTAGATTAACTAGTTCCTTCTATCTCTCCTGCTTGCCCTCACATCATGGTTTGTACAGTGGCAAACCATGCTACTTCGGAATTTTCATATGCTTTGTCTAGATGAGCTCTCTGCTCAGATTGCTTAGTTCCACTAGCTTAGCTACCTCGGCAATGCACAGTTGTTCCCGGCAGCATCTCTTTAGGACTTTATTCGTTCTATTTTTAAACAACTTGTACAATTGAGCCTCTATTACTCTCTTGGCAAACCATTCCAGGAAAAATGGCCACGGGAACCTTTGGAAAGTTGTTCCAGTGGTTAATTACTCTCACCGTCAAAAATGTATATCTTGTTTCCAGTCTGAATGTGTTTAGTTTCAAGGGTTTCTTGTCTAATGTTCTTCCAAATGAAGGCCTAGTTTATATTAGAAAAGGTTTGCTGATAGAGCCATGTTGGCAAGCCCCTCCCATGGAAATACTAGCAAAAGTCTATGTTTACTGTTATAGTTTATATCATTCCCCAAATCAAGCCAGATAAATCAGCAAAAGCCCTTTTTTGCTTATACTATGGAAAACTGTCTTATGAATATGGCTATGCATAGCTCAAAAATGCTTTATGCAAAACAGGCCATGTGGAATATTTTTAAAGGTGTAATCCACTGAATCTGTATATCCAATTTTTGTGCATGGATCATTCTTGTATGTGACGTTAGAAATCTGAAGCGTGAATCTGTTTGTAATTCTAAATGTTCTAATGTGAGCCCTTAGTGATACTTTGGGAACTTAATGGCTCGATGATCAAGTCAACCACCTGTGAATGGCTCTGGTTTTTTTTTCCCTGTAAGTCCAAACAGTGGTTGGTCCTAGCAAGACATGTGACCATGCTGCCTGGTACTGGAAGCTATCTTGAATCTGGAACTTTTCCATGGAGGTTGGAAAGGGTTAAACAAAGGTTTCCCATCCTGGTGAAAGTTTATTTAAAGAATGAAAAGCCAGTAGTCTTTCATCTTCATCTTTTGAAACTGCCTCTCCCCTTTAAGACGATACCCATGAAGGAACCTAAAAACAAAGAACTCTAAAGACACAGAGAGCTGTAGACCCAGCTCAGAGAAAAAAAATCAATTCTGCCTTGAAATATTTAACCTGAAACAGGGAGGAGGGGTGAGGAATATATTTTGCATGTAACAAGATTCTTAGTGTATTAGAATTAGCTTGAGTGTTTTGTTTATTTTAAATTAGTAACTTCCTTTGATCTCTTTGTTTTCAACAGCAATCACTTAAATCCTACTTTTGATATTTAATAAAAACACTTTTCCCCAACAGGAAATCTGTGACCCAACCCATCACACCCGCTTCACGGAAATGTCATTCCCCAAGTCAAACAAGCACTTGCAGCAAAAGCACTTTTTTGTTCATAATTGCCAGTATAGAAATAGCCTTAAAAAGCTCAAACAAAACAAAACAAACAATCATCATCATGTAAGAACATAAGAATGCCCAGAATGGTTCGGACCAAAGGTCCATCTAGCCCAGTGTCCTATCTTCTGACAGTGGCCAATACCAGATGCCCCAGAGCGAGGGAACACAACAGATAATAAACAGAGAAAAAAAACCTAAATATTTTTACTATACTGGCCAAAGTTTCTAGTATAGACCTGGACTGAAATAATGAACTTTTAGTGACCATGTTGGATTGGACAGTACTGAAAATAATACTCTATCACATCTTCCTCTTCCTTTATTTCCATTCAAACACAAAGGATTGTTCTCATTTTTTATCACTGACGCTTTCCCTCCAGCTCCAAAAAATTCCGTATATACCCTTAATTAAATTATTCCAGTCCTTTTTTTGGGTTTCTGAATAAATCTTCATTTGTTTTCTTTATTAGCATTCGATCTGGTTTCGTTAATTGTGTAAATGTTCCCCTCAGGCAGAAAAGCAATATAGTTCAAATGAAGCAGGGCTTTTTGTTAAGGATAGTCAATTTGATTAACATCACTGTCAATATGATGAATGAAAATGCTCTCAAACGAGTTGCCCAATAACTTGAAATTGATGCCGGGATATTTGTGTCATTAGGACACAAATGATTAATTCAATTTGGAATCGTGTCAGCGGGTGCTGAATTTCCCTTAATTTTGGGAACAATGGTAAATGCTTGGTCTTCTTTAATGGTTTTTAATCAAGGCTCTCGGCTACTTAAAACTTCACTATTCCCTTGTCAGCCATGGAATCCCTATTATCTTTGCTTTATAGATGGAGAAACTGAGGTAGTGAAGTGATTTGCTCATGGTCACCCCACAATTCGGTTGCAGAATTAGGAACAGAAACCAGGAGTCCTTGCTCCCAGTTTTCTCCTGTACTGTGCTTCTTAGCACTAGGGACAGAACCTCGAAGTCCTATGTCCTGGCCATGATCTAACTCAGTGGTCCCCAACGCGGTGCCCGCGGGAGCCATGGTGCCCGCCAGGGCATTTATGTGCGCCCACCTAGTGACCAGGGCCGGCCCGAGCCATTCTCGCACCCCAGACCCTGGGCGTCTGGCGCATGCACGTCCCCCGCCCCGGGCGCATGGTTCATGCGCAGTGCTGCCCCTGGGCGTGCGGCACATGTGCAGCCCCTGCCCCGGGAGCGCGGCACATGCGCGACCCCACCCCCAGGTGCACGGTGCATGCACGTCCCCGCCCCCACTCAGCCCGGCAGCCCCAAAAGTTTGGGGACCACTGATCTAACTGCTAGTTTACAGTCACTTTTTGCTTTGACCTCAACTAGCCTCATTTTTGCTCACTCTTTTGCATCAGTTTGGTTTTTCTCTCCTTACTCAAATGTTACCTCCAGGATCTGATCCAAATTTCACTTCAGTTAATGGATAGACTAAGCTCAGGTTAGAATCATAGAATCCTAGGGCTGGAAGAGACCTCAGGAGGTCATCAGAGCCAGCCCCCTGCCTAAAGCAGGACCAATCCCAACTCAATCATCCGAGCCAGGACTTTGTCAAGGGGACTAAAAAACTTCTAGGGATGGAGATTCCTTCCCATCCCTAGGGAACCCATCCCAGTGCTTCCCCACCCTCCTAGGGAAATAGTCTTCCCTCATATCCATCATAGAGCTCCCCCACTAGGTCTTAGTTCCTAATCTCTGCAGCGCCTAGAACATAAGAATGGCCACACTGGGTCAGACCAAAGGTTCATCTGGCCCAGTGTCCTGTCTGCTGACAGTGGCTAATGCCAGGTGCCCCAGAGGGATTGAACAGAACAGGGAATCATCGCGTGATTACTCCCCTGTCACCCATTTCCAGCCTATGACAAACAAAAGCAAGGGATACCGTTCCTACCCATCCTGACTAATAAGTATTGATGGAATGTATCTAGTTCTATTTTGAACCCTGTTAGAGTCCTGGTCTTAACAACATCCTCTGGCAAGGAGTACCACAGGTTGTTTGTGCACTGTGTGAAGAAAAATTTCCTTTTGTTTTTTTTAAACCTGCTATCTATTCATTTCATTTGATGAAGATGAACCAAAACCTGCATCCAACCACCCCCAAGAGCTGGGAAAATTGGAACATGGTTCTGAATTCATTCTCCGAGGCCTGGAATCATCTCTATCTACCTCCTTTACCCCTCCACCAGGGCTCCTTATACTCACAGAGAAACTTCCTCTCTGCCCCATCATCCTGGTGATTCGTTCCCACCTTTCCACTGCTTTTTGTCCTAGCTCCTCCCCATCTTTCCCTCTCTGCCATGCATCCTGGAGCATGATTCATGATGGCCGTCTTTGAAAAAGGGTAGGGAATCCAGGGTCATCCTTAGGATTTAGGGGCCAGTGTACTAGTACATTGGTGTCTCTCGGCCCAAAGGCAGCCGGAGTACTATTACGTTGAGGTCTCTCAGCCCAATGGTGGGGAAGGATGGTGATATTTTAGAGATTTTTATAATCTTCAGCAACACACAGATGAAATATTTTTAAAGCCAATTTCAGGCTAAGGTCCTTTGACAAACACAGTCAATTCAGAAACTGACAGTATGTACATGGGGTTCGCGATTGCCTGTTAAATGGATTCATTACCACTTGACTGGCCCTTTCACAGGCTCTGCTGATACAAGTGACACCTCCAGGCAGAGCTAAGTGAACTAACTCCGCTCTGGAGGAAGCAAAGCTGCAGAACAAGGATAGGAAGAGGTGGGTGGGTAGCCATGGAAACCCAGTGGTGCCCCCAGATTTTTCGGTGCCCTGCGTGATTCCATACTCTACATATGGGTAAGGACGGCCTGAGGGAATCTTTTGTGTATCATCTAACAGGGAAGAGCTGAGCAAAGCGGCAGCCCCATTAGCGCTGAACACCACAAAAACTTCACACACACCCCAAGCGATTTTCAGACATCACACTCCCTGAGAGGCCTATAGGAGACTGAAGGCAGTTAATTTGCTGTTGAAAAACAAAGGAATAATAGACTTCAAAGGGTGGATTACAACTTGCATTGAAAGGAAAAGATGTCACATTCCCTTTAAGTAGTCCCTAAATCTCTCTCCTTGCTGGTGGTTTCGTAATCCTCTTTGTTCTAGGCTGATTATTATAAAATCCTTCATTTAGCCTCATCTATAAGTTCCTAAGGCTTGGTAAGACTTCCTCTGTTCTCCTTCTAGATCATTCCCCCCTGTAAGCATACGAGGAAGGTCGGAGAACCCCAAAGCGGTGCAGGCACAAATCAACTGTGATTTCCTGCTGGGGTGCTTCCAAACCTGAGCCTGCTGATCACGAGACAGGTCACACCCTGGAATTATTCTTTTTCTTATTCCCCACCTTGAACCCACTTTAAAAAATGCAATCCACATTAATGAACCATGCTGGGCCAATTCTGCAGCATGTTCCTTTGGTTGTCTAATATCTTGTATCCCATCCCGTCGTCTGTGTCTTTGTGTCTGAAGTTCTTCTGAGCTAGACTGGTATCCAGCCCACTGGGACGTTTTGGCACTGCCATAGTACAGATCATCAGAATGTCCAAACTGGGTCAAGCCAAAGGTCTATCTAGCCCAGTGTCCTCTCTGCCGACAGTGCCCAATGCCAGGTGCTGCAGAGAGAATGAATAGAACAGGGAACATTCAAGTGATCCCTTTCCTGTTACCTATTCCCAGCCTCTAACAAAAAAGGCTAGGGACACCAGGCCTGCCCATCCTGGCTAATATGCATCAATGGACCTATCCTCCATGAATTTATCTCGTTCTTTTTTTTAAACCCTTTAAAAATCCTGGTCTTCACAACATCCTCTGGCAAGGAGTTCCACAGGTTGACTATGTGCTGCAGGAAGAAATATTCCCTTTGGTTTCTTTTAAACCTGCTGCCTAGTCATTTCATTTGGTGACCCCCAGTTCTTACGTGATGGGAACAAGGCAATAACTTTTCCCTATTCACTGTCTCCACACCAGTCACAAATGTATACAAATACAAATGTTAAGTAGGGAAAGAGAGGCTAGAGGGCTGGCAGCAAAAGAAGCAGAAAATAAGTCTGAGAAGCTTTAGAAATGCACCTAAGCATTCAGCTATCACCACCTTAATGAAGAACAGAAAAGGAAAGATGGAGGTGATTGAGTGGGTGTGTGGCCAGAGATGGTGAATCTTTCACATCCTCAGAGTAATGGGGCATTACATTTGATGAGATGCAATATATAATTAGCAGCACAGGAAAAGGGTCTCTGCTTTCTACTCCCTCCAACCTCCCTGCTGGTCTCTCCTTTTTTTCTTCCTCTTTTGTCTTTTTAATTAAATATCCTCTAATCCTAGTGATATTGCCATTATTTAACACAATGTGTGTTCATTAGAAATGCATTTACACTTATCATATCTTGATTTATCAGTTCTTCCCTTCATTTCCATATGCCAGATTAATATGCCTTGTGATAGAATTTATTTGACAAGTTCAGAAGAGCCCTGTGTGAGAAGATAACATTAATAACCCAAATGGAATCCTATTAGAATTAGAGAGAAAAATCAGAAAAAAAAGGAGGCGTATATGCAGTTGATGGAAGGCATAGTCAATAGCTTGGACTTTAAATATATATTATCCAGCTGTATTGTGAAAAAAGCTCAGTCAGACACTTTTTACCTGCTGGCTTCTCTACTATATACATGTAATCCTAAAATCCTAGATATACTAAATCCTCCTGCTTGAGGACACACCTCCAACTTATAGGAGTTAGGAATAAACTTTCCAATTTACCCAGTCATAGCTTGCAGCGGGGTCCCTGCTCAGATGACCCCACAAGGTCCTGGACTAGACCACCCATTCGTTCGACACAATATGGCAATTGATACATTCTGAAATCCTCTATGCCTTTTGCTCCTCTATAAATAGACAGGATTCTGTTCTCCCCTGGCATGAATTGGTGAGGTTCCACTGACTTCCACGGAGCTGTGTTAAGTAGATATCAATTAGTATCTGGCACCTGGTCTCTGGGGGATAGGAGCAGTTCAGGGGATTCATTAGCACTGGCCCAGAAGTGAACAATCAGCCACGGAAAGACTGAATCTGGAGTAACAGGGTGCTTGGAGGGAGGGATGGAAATCTCTAATTATGTGTGAGCACAAAAAGAGAAATCTCTTATAGGTGCCCATTCTCCGAATGGAGCCAAAAACAGGGCCAGTTTTCTGTGTGCTGGACTCCTCTTCGCGCCATCGCATGTTTCCCCAATAGTTACGCAGCCAGCCCGTTCCATTCTTTGACCGGTACGTCTTGTCTGCAACTACCACGGCTTGGCAGGTGCTTTGTGCTGCCCAAAGCAGTGCTGAGTCCATACTATATCGACAGCTGCCACCTAGCTCTCTCGCTGCCTGTCCAACGGGAAGCAGCACTCATTTCGGCATTAAGGAGAGGCTGACGGAGTTGGGGCCGTTTAGTCTGCAGAAGAGAAGAGTGAGGGGGGATTTGAGAGCAGCCTTCAGCTTCCTGAAGGGGGGTTCCAAAGAGGACGGAGAGAGGCTATTCTCAGTGGTGACAGACGGCAGATCAAGGAGCAATGGTCTCAAGTTGCAGCGGGAGAGGTCCAGGTTAGATTTTAGGAAAACCTATTTCACTAGGAGGGTGGCAAAACACTGGGATGGGTTACCTAGGGAATTAGTGGAGTCTCCATCCCTAGAGATTTTTAAGTCTCAGCTTGACAAAGCCCTGG